>JAANSM010001292.1:0-19540 GCA_036850725.1 Orchesella villosa | reverse complement strand
ACATGGACGGGAATAGGTGACACTGGTGTGACAAGTTTGAAACACAAAGTCATCAGGAATTTGATCATGGAACTACACTGGCTGTATCGGTATCCAAAACTGAAAATGTTGCTATTTCTGATTGCATTGGTTAGAAATTCGAAGACAACGTTGAATGTCCTTTATGGCCTTTAATTCTGAGATCTGAAAACAAAAGAACAATAAAGAAAATACTCATTATTCTTCTCATAGCAGCTCTCAAAGTGTGGTTTGCACCACAAATTCTCGGAAGTCATAATCGTATAATGAATGCATATGTAAGCCATAATTCTGTCATCATCTAATCTACTGTCTCCTCTACATTCGGACCCCAATCTTCTTTATCACATGCATAACAAAAATAATCCAATTCCAGATAAGCACCGACCGGATTAAGATATGAGATGATGATTCAAAATAATTTGTTTGTCGGGACTATAACATTTAATAGTTTTCTCATAACGATCGCATATTAAATCCAGATATGTCACCTCACCTATTTGACACACAAGTACTAAAGTTGAACCAAACTGTCAATCAGCATGACTATACGACGAAGCAGGAACTGGAGCATCACCAATATCAAACCCCAAACAAAAAAACGCCGTTTGGCTCGGACAAGAAGACCCGCAACACAAACAAGCATGAATGATCAATCATCAAAATTGTCAATACAACTAACTTGAAACACTTGAAAGTAGTGTCATTAACTAATACTCAAAGCCGGTTTCATAAGTTCCAATCACGCCTTAACATTAACATGGCACTTCTTGAAAAAATGACAACTCAATGATGAATGCCGTGTCCAAGAAAATATAACGAAGCCTTCCTCTTG
Organism: Orchesella villosa; assembly: GCA_036850725.1. Lineage (NCBI taxonomy): Eukaryota > Metazoa > Arthropoda > Collembola > Entomobryomorpha > Orchesellidae > Orchesella > Orchesella villosa. The sequence continues at coordinate 18,687 of JAANSM010001292.1, read as the reverse complement.
ACATTATTCAGCATCAAACATCACATCTGAACTACATAAAGTTCCGTCTCTTACAGCCTTCTACAGGACTAGAACGAGTTAAAAACTAAATTGCTTTGCATTGCCAATAACTGATTACCCTTGCCACTTCTTATCGTTGATCGGTTAACATTTAATCAATCGTCCTAACTTGTAACTAGCAACTAATGTATCAATTATTGTAAATCTAATTTTCTTGAACCTCCTCTTCCTCTCCAACATCCAACTTGCTAAAAATGCTGCTGCAGCATGCTTTGACTAAAAAAGCATCAGAGAAGTCAGGAGAAGAAGAAAAGAAAAACTCGAAGAAGGAACCAGCAAACCGAAGAGCAAAGAAGAGATACAAACATGCACTATTCCTATGTCCTGGCTAAAAACACTAAAATGCATGTAAAGTCATAAGCCATCATATGTTCCATGTGTATTTCCTTCCCGAGGTTTTTGGATGTTGGATTTGGTATTTTTTATGTTTATTTTTGAGGATTTGCATTGCACAAGACACAATATACAATACCACATTTGACAATAGAAGAGCAGATACCATATCAGATGTCTCCATTCATTGCCCCTATGCATCCCGGTAACTTATGTTTAGTCTGTTTTATGTACATTTTATAGAATTGGATTCGGAAGGAACATTGAACCATGTAACATGAAGTATCAACTATTTCTGCTTGATTTTGTGTATATCTTGTATCTGTAATTTGTATATTTCACTTTCAACTTTTGTTAGGTTGTAGGTACAGTAAATATTTTGATCTATAGACTGACTGTAGACAGCTTAAAGGACATGAATAATTAAAGTGATTATTTAAGCCAAAGCCAAGTCAAAGTTTTTTAGGTTGTAGGTATCATATCACATCGCACATCGCATGTGTTTGCTGTCATAGTCATTTAGTCATTTTAAGATACTCACTCAGATTTACGATGAGTCATTTGGATTAGGTGCTTTGAAACTTAAAAGCTTTGAACAAGCAAAACTTAAGTCACAAGTCGAAGTCTTTACGGTCAACGGTTGACGGTTCTGAGAAGTTTGCGTACAAAATTTTTAAGTGATCTTTGATCTTTCTTATAGTCTGTTTTGGGAATCGTTGATCTTGTAATTTAATCCGATTTCTGAAGAATTTCGAGCTTTTTTTTTCTGAGAAGTTTGCGTACAAAATTTTTAAGTGATCTTTGATCTTTCTTATAGTCTGTTTTGGGAATCGTTGATCTTGTAATTTAATCCGATTTCTGAAGAATTTCGAGCTTTTTAGGAGTGGAGTCAGGAGTGTAGCCAAAAAATCTGAAATCAGAAACTAGTCATTCGCTTTTAGTCTGCATCGTGATTCTTATATTGTGTTCCCAATAAAATATCTCTGTCATCTGTTAGTCAAGTTTGTCAGTAACTCTGTAAGATTCGAGTTTGAAAGAGGTCTTTTTTAGATTATGCAATTTGCGATTGAAATATCATTCAGTTGACAGCCAACAACTTTGTGTAAACCAAAAATTCACTAATTATTCATTATTGAGGATCGAGGATAGTTATTGGACGATTGCGGCTTGTCTTGTGAGTGTACTTCATAGTTAACTGGTCACAGGTAAGCATTTTTGTTGATTGTTTATTTTTTTTAGCTATTACTGATTACTATTAATTTTCTTTTATGTAAAATTATTGTAAATGCATTTTTGTGGACCGTCACAGTGGTCAGTGGTCGTCAGTCGTTAGTCGTGGTGCATTAGTTAGTGCAGCATTATAAGTAACACGCATTATTCTCGACGTCTCGGCAATCATCGCTCTCAGCAGGAGACTCGAANCGCATTATTCTCGACGTCTCGGCAATCATCGCTCTCAGCAGGAGACTCGAATATTTAATGAGAATGAGATTACTCAGTATATAATGTATAATTATCAATTATGGAAGGAATTATGTATGACGGTGAATAAATTTGAAAAGTGAAAGCATATACATATAGTTAATGTTAAAATAATGTTAGTATTTCCAATTAATAAGGTTAGTTAGTAAATTAGATGGTTCAGATGGTTGTTAATAAATTAGGTAGGGTTGGAGTTGGAATGGATGAATTCATGTAGTAATCATACAATGATGAATGATAAATGGAAATGACAACTGAAGCAGATTGTAAAGATAGGGATTTTGCATACATAAACAATAAAAAACATAGTGCCAGGAGAAAAGATTGTTAAAAACAAAAGCAAATCAAATCAATGAAATCGTAGAGTGCAATTCAAGAAAGAATATAATAATCACGATATTCACGATTTGATTTGAAACTTGTAATTGTAATGGTACATTTCATGTAGAAAGATCAGATATTGAGACGGAGATAAATTACATGCATTAATTAAGCATATACATTTTCAGTAGGATGCTTTTTTTTCTGATTCTCTTGTAGTAAAACAAAGTATACATAAAAGTGTGAGATGTTATTTGTGTATTAAAATGCATGATGATTCATGACTTTATACCTAAACATGCACAACGAATTTTCATACATTTTACTGTATAATATCATATGAAAAGCTAAACAATGACAAACTTGGACGCAAACAACCCCCACTAAAGTAGTGGTTCTTTCATTGTTCATGTATCTGATCTATCCTCTAAATTTGATTTTGATACGGTCGCACTACGTATCTTTATACATTTTTAGGTTGGTTTTTACTTTTTGTTTAGGTACAAAATACATTAGGCACATATAATGTGTATATGGCATGGTCGCTTGTCTTGTCTAGAGTCAAGAGTGCAGTTCAGTTAATTCATTTTTATACTTCAATTCAACATTCAACTACGTTAAGTTGACAGTGCACTTTGTATCTCCTTTAAAAATGCCTATATATTTATAAGTATAACTTCAGTTTTTCTGTTCTCGTTCAAGACCACAAGAATACAAGATCCTTCTCCTGTCTGACTGAGCTGGTTGATTGGAATTATCTATGTTCATCATTCATATGTATTATTTCAGTTTCATTCAAATCAGTTTCTGTTGCTACAAGCATGATCACAAGTTTAATTTACGACCCTTTTTCTAACACGAACAATTATCTGAACGATCTTTTTGCATTGCATTCTCTTCCATTGCCGCAAGCTGCAGCGACCAGTATTTCATAAGTTTTAGTTGAAAAAAAAGACTTGACCTAAAATAAAATGATGAAGCTTATTAAATTCAATAATGTATAAAAAAAAGTTTATGAAATGAACGAATGTGTAGAAATGGATTAAATGTATATTATATTTCTATGCAAAAGCAATGAATAGTTCGTTTTTGACACGGGACAAGCCAATATATCTCCTCTCATCTCTTTGTTCTCGAGTACCGAACCAAGTGCATTTTCATTACGAGACAGACCCCCTGTCAATCAACAGGGTCTTAGCTTTTCACAGTATTGAGGTGGAATTGGAAAAATTTAATTATTTTTCATGTTCTAACTAATCGCCCATTTAGGTTAGTTGTACAGGTAAGCGTGTAAGTCATAAAGTAGTCCCATTACAAAAGTATTTCTTCGTCTTCGTCCAAAAAAGACGTTCGTTCGTGGTAATTAACAACAAAAATTTGCATGGTAGTAACTATATTTCTGTTACAATTTACAATTACAAGTCTACAACATTTTGCATAGTAATGAACTAATTTTCGAAGCGCATTGTCTTCTAGTTTTGAGTTGGACTCGTGTCAAAAAGTAGTTTGGTTTTTTTTGTTTTCATTGTGAATATATATACTAGAGTTATATACTGGCTCCGTTTTAGACATGACAAATCCATCATCTAAATCTAAAGCTAATTGTCATTCGCCCATTGTCATTCTTCATCCAGCCAAAAAACCAAGCCAAGCCAGGTTGTTAGTTAAGAATTGATGGCGTTCAAGTGCCTGTCGTCACTCTGTCTTTATGAGGTCGATATAATATAATATAAGCATAAAAAAGAGGAAATTATAGTTATTCAGTTGACATGCACAAAACAACGCTCGCATTATTGCTTTGGCTATAGACGAGTAGCATAGTTAATAACCCTTGGGCATATCACATCCACTCCATTCTACATCACCTTGCATCAGAAAGGTGCCTAATTGGTGTAATGAAGTCACTGCTAATACTTTTGTTTGAGATTTTTTACGCGTCTCTTTCTCTCTCTCTCTGTCTCTGCCAAACTGATAACTGATGTCAAGTTCTCAGGGATGGACGCGTGCCATATTACTATAACTCACGTCAAACCAGAGCAAAACTGAATTACAATTTACAGTTGTATATAGAAATTCAAAGCACGATAATATAAAAGTGTGTAGTTTTGTTGTGTGTGTCCTTTTTATTGGGAGGAATTATTGGTGTGTGTGTGTATGCATTTGGCATATAATGATTACTTTCTGTAGTGCATTATAATATGCATAATGATTATATAGTACAGCGTTGGTATTCACAGAAATATATTAAATTTTGCCTTGCAAAGTTGCAAACTTTGAATAGTTAAAGTTTTTTATTATTATTACTGGCTGCAAATGTTTAAACTTGAAGAATTTAAGGGATTTAAGGTGCTCCTCTCTAGCTCTCTGCGACTTCTCTCTAGAAATGAAAAAAGGTCGTTGTCACATCCAACATCGAGGCTATAATAATAATGGTGTGTGTGTATGTTATATATGAGGTGGTTGTAGATGCAGTTATTAGTGGGGAAAATGCGAATATATAGCTTTTTGAGCGTTTACAATTATTGTTATTATTATTTTTTCTTGCCCAGGGTGGGGCAAACAGTATAAAATGATGTTTGAAGCTACATTAATGGATCCAGTTGTTCAGTTGTTTACTGAACTGTTAACAGTTGCCGGCTTGTTGTAAAGTAGCAGAGGGTGAAGGAGTGGTTGTTGCAATAACAAATTTGTCACACATTCCAAAGAGGCGTAATATGCTTAACCAATTAGATTTAGATTGATAAAAGATAAGTTGGCTATAAAAAAAGTGAGTTCTCTCTTATATACATTTAGTTTATTACTTACGCAAATAATTCTTGCAGACACCACCACAAAACGACAACGACATAACAGTACTACCAGACGGGGCAGTTAACCGAAGCAAAAAAGCGCATTCAATTCAAGAGTTAAAGGACCAGATGGTGGTTGGTGGTTGCTAGACGGTGCTGAATGAACTGTGATTCACTTTTGCTCACTCAAAAAAAACACATTAACTAACGAGGGAGATAAATACACAAGCACACGCGAGACATCTTAACATTCATTGGAATCGGGATAACGATAAAGGAAGCCAAAGAAAGTTGCTTAGAGTTCTTTTCACTTTGGAGTTTTTTTTGGTTCAATAACCCACTAAAGTGTTGGTCCAACTTTTGAACTTTGATAAAAAAAAAGACAATTAACTTATCAACTCTCGTGGTGTATAATGGAGTCCGCGTCGTCATTTAAAGAAGAAACGAGTAATTCGACGATGCCGTCGTTGTCGATGGGTACTTCCACGATCAATTCCTATTCGGACCTTTTCCAGACGCCAACTGACGAGCTGTCCTCAGTGAGCTTGGGGAGCGATAAGGATCAACCAACTGAACTTGGGAATGGGACACCGGGACCGTTAGGGATCCCACCGAAATCGGATAAAAGGCGGACTTTCAGGTAAGCAAAAGTTTTCTTTTAATACTAAAGAGGGCTTGGAAGTTGGAGCATCATACCGTGCGTGAGAGTGGGAGTTGGATTTTTGTGTATAATAGGATGGTTGTGGGAGCTGTGCTTACCTAACTACCTATTTTACCCTATGGTCTGGTGTAAATTTTATGTTAATTAAAAAATTATTGGTTTATTGGTTACGGTGGTTGATGTTGATGGATTTAATTTTTTTACACGCTGCGAATGGGATATTTGGAATCTACGAATTTGCTGCTCTGTGCGTGCTGTTCTGCTTGCTTGTGGTATTATTAGGGGGAAAGCTGTGGAATTGGATGCCCCTAAAGATGAAGACGAGTCTAAAGACAAAGACGGTAAAAAAAAGGAACCGCTTTGGGACTCATTGAAAAGGTGATAGTTTTCATCGTCATGCTCTAATTTATGATCTTTTTGTCGCATTAATCTAGAAGTTAGTACTGTCTCAGAATTCAGAATATGTGCTTTGTACTTTCTACTTATGAATTGCTTATTGCTTCTGAACGCTAAATAGAATGATTTCACTTTACCGATTTCGTTAATGCTTATACTTGTGCTGTGTCTTGAGTGACATTATGACTTTACCATAATATAACTGACTACTATGAGAAAATAGACTGATTTACGAAAGACAAAACATATACGATCATATTACATTACGCACGCGCTTTATATTATGCTATTATCTTTCTTTGTTTTAGTTTCAAGTTTAAAATGAAGAAATGAACTTAACTAGCTAATAGAATTAATATTGTTATTGTTATTTCGAAATAGTTTTATGAGGTACGGATGTTTTATGATATTTTATTTAAGATTCTGCTAGACATCTTTAAGGGGCTCGTAAGAAATTTTAATTAGTTTTCATACCTTGTTTAAGTACTTAAAATATGGAGCCAGGTTGAGATTATCAAAAAAAATTAGCAATCCATCTTATTAGTAGTCGTTGGTTGCTGTCTTCTGTATAAACCCTCAATTTTATGCACTCTGTGTATGTATTACTGTCTACAACGCGACGAGGAAGGTTTCAGTGATATCATTTTAGATATTACATAATGTTATAGAGTTTAAAGGTTGTTGAATGCTGGAAATGTCGTGTCGTGTGCATATGGATCACATCAGCACGTAAAAATGAAGCTTGAGGTGTTCATGATAATAATGGTTTTAATGGTTTACCTGGAAAAAATAATAATTCATCTGCAAGTTAACATGACAAACGGTAGGGTTTTTATCTTGCCGGATCTGTCCATTTTCGTTCCAAAGGTTAATGCCTAGTGCACATTATGCTGTGGATATGGCTAAAAATCACTTCCCAGAAACAATAACAACTTTTACCTAATATTGATCACATATAAACCCGACGTGTCACGGCTCGTTTATGTTTGAGTTGTTAAAATAGGTTCAATGTTCATGTCATACCTTTACTTTATTTGAGAAGATTATGTAATGAATGGTTTATCCTTATTTTGTGGTAGAATATGGCTGTCAGTGCAAGTACATACATATATGTACATAGTGCACATGACGGAAATTGTTGTCCCCTCAAATCTGGAATTTGAATGATGTCGTGATTTATGATAATCTACATGACAGTAACAGTAACAAGAACATAGATCATATTCAATTCCGATATTCTTCTTGTCTACTGTGGCTATTGCATAATGATAAGCCCACATTTATCTATATAAGATATTGATTGTAATTTGATAATTCCAACAAAATTGAAAGCAGTCACAATCAGTATCCTCCGTCTACTTTTGATTCAGCATTTGGTATTTTGATTATAATAAAAGAGTACGTCAATTTTGGGTGGTTTTTGACAGTACGATATACCATAGTATATTCTAAGCACTTTATTGCGTCGTTTGTCTTGTTGTGCATGGACCTGGCTGGACGTAAGGTGCTTGACCATGCAAAGCAAATATTTTTGTCATCTTGTGTAACAGTCAAACTCTTACATATAGACTTTAACTTGCAGCGTAGTAATAGCGTGAAATGTTTTCGAGTTTAGTATTTACTTGTTGCATGTACTTTAAGAAAATTTATGTATATATACAAAAAAAAGTATAGACAAAATAGTTTATCTGTTTCACATTTCAATAAAAGAAACAGCAGCCATATCCAGAATAAGTAATACACTAGGTTATAAAAACCGGATCTCTTGTTTTCATGAATAATCAATCATAAAAGAATCTCAAACTACGTGCTTTCATCATGATGATCATGCACATTGCACACTGATTCTATTCATATTATTATCAGTTAGCAATAGCGTAAAGCCGAAAGCTTAAAAATGAATTTTCATTAACTTGGAGAAGATTGAAAAACCTCTGTTGATACTCTTCGACTTCGACCCATTGGCAATGAATCATACACGGGTAGACAGTCTGTTGCCTTGCTCTTCATAAGCTTGCTTCAATATATCTTGTGTCATGTCATGGTTTTCTTGGAAATAGTGTATTTTTGTTGTATGTAAACTGACTTGACTACTGCCTTCCCAGTACTATTCACATTTAGCAAGAAGCTGAGTAGTAATTTGCGTATCATATTTCGCTAAGTAAGGAGGCAGTTGTTTGTCACAATTTTGAAGGACACACGAGACATCGATCCTGCAATTAAAACATGATTCCTCCTCTATGTAGAAATGAGATTTGAGGAAATAAATAATAAATTGTACATGTATGTGAGTGTGACATGGGGATGCTACTACTATTGAAATGAACATGCAAAGAAATGTGACACCTTGCCATTATCATATCATACCACATAAAAAAGTAGTGGATATATATTACTTATCTGACTTCATACTTCATTCATGATGCCCTCATCAAATGAAACGTGAAACTTCCAACTGCTGATTGAAGCTGGTAAATGATTAAAATGTTGTGAAGCAATGAATATTTCAATGCAAGAATACACTATCAACTATATATAAGAGCTGTTATTGTTGAAGTATATAAATTGTGTTGGATGTGGAGAGTCAATATTCCATTTGTTGTAGCTTGTAGCATGATTTGTGATGTGACTCTGTGGCATGACATGAGCTTTCAACATCCGATCACATGTATGTACACATGGTTGCGAATGCGCTTTGGAATATTCCTTTATAAATGATAGAGCTAGGGAAGACCTGAAGACCAGGTCAGGAAAGGGTTCTCAATTTTTTCCTAATACAGAGCAAAGGTTTGTCATGTTTGTCTTACAGCTATTCATTCTCTACCATCATGACTGTAAGACTGTGGTAGTCACTTGTTGTTTGCTGTCAAATCACAATGAGCCAAGGCGAGGAAAAAAAGTGTTTGATATTTTTATTAAAAGCAGCGGCACTCGCAGTGCTGAATGCTGAGAATAATAAATCAGCAGTAGCAACACAACACTATTGCAATAGGCGAAGACGTAAAGTAGCGTGAGCTTGGCTCGGTGAGTGAGGTAGTTTGTGGGTTGAGAATGAGGGAGAAAAGTACATGATGAATCTAATATCTAACTAAAGTAGAATGATAGTTGTTGTATTTATATATAAACGCGAAACAACCAATAACAATAACCAACTTCATCGCATCATCATCATCAGCAACCGCAAGTAATATAGTTATGGGACATGCAAACTTAGTTAGTTTGTTAATGTTGAGAGTTGGTGTTTAGTATTGTATTGGTATTGGAAGGAGGATAGAATATGGATGATACTTATGTATAAAAAACGACCTTCGGTATGCATGCATAATGATGACTTGAATTGATTGGTGGTAGTACAGCTCTTAAAAGTGGCAATTTTGCTTTGCCATTCCATCAGTCTGTGTAAGTTGTTTGGCCTTAACTGGACAGGCAAACCTGCACACAAACCAGCTTCTTGGTTCAGCTCTTCTCTTTCCTCGTGTTTTTACTTTGTAAAAGTCAGTTCAAAAACGGTTTTGTTTGTTGGGTTTTCCTACTTACGATATACTTTGACAACTAGATTCATGTTCCATTTTTGGTTGTTTTAAAAGTAAATTGTATGTCGCCTTTTCCTTGACGGTGAAGAAGGAATCCATGCATTTTTGGGTATGTGTGTACTTAAGTTTGTCTTTCATTTTCTATACATAATTTTTTTTATCGATGTGATACTTACGATCAAAGAAAATTGTATTTTGAGGAAGGGAAAGAAAGTTGTTTGGGGACGGAAAAGGGCTCTCATTTCGTTTGTTTTCCTCTTAATTATTCATCAAACTAGGTAAAACTGACAAGCACAAAAACAAAACGTGGTTTGGTTTGGTATGGTTTTTTCAATCGATTTTTCTTCCTTCCCTTTTGCAAGTCAAGAAGGGGCAAAAAACTGAGCTAAATTTGGTAGTGCATGAAATTTAGAAGTTTATGTAATCCTCATTCGTTATATTCCCATTATAAGGCTGTTATTGTAATATTTTTAGAATTTAATATAGTAATACAATATCCTGTGCATTTTGAGTCTTGAAGGGGGCAAATGTCGGGAGAAACTTTCATTTTGATTGAAAGACATTTTACATACGAGCAAATTTTGTTTATCGTCTTTGATTTCATTTTCATTTGATTTGATATCACAATCACTGTAGCAAAATGAAAGTTTATGCAAATAGGAAGAAGCTATAGTACAAGGATAACTTTCGAGGTTTCATGCATGAAAATATATCCAATGTCGAATATATCAAAATAATTGAATTGACTTTGTGTCATTGTTTACTTTGCTTTTCCTTTGTCATAATAATATTATTGTTAGTGGAAAATTCAATGCGTAGTCGGTAGCTCTTTGTCGGTCATTTTACAATAATTTTGTCTTGGTTTTCTAAGGGAAATGGTCTGAAACTTTCCAGAGAATGTTCACTTTACGTATGAAAGTGAAGAAAGACATGGATTTTGAAATATAGTGCGTAGTTCACAAGAGAACAAAGATATAGGTGGATTTAGAGGCAAATTAGTTAGCAAATAGGTGACAGGTGCGTCTCAATTTCGTAGTTTGGGGGTTAGTAAGAAGATCGTTAACCAATGTGAGTTGTGATGTAAATTGCCTCCAGATTTAGAAGCTAATTTTATGGTATGGTATATGGCAGATGGCTTAGTATCAGCAAAGATTACTAGAGGAAGAGCTTATAATTACAATGGTATATTTTTATAGATGAGCATTAGGAATGGAATGTGTAACAAGTAAAACAACATTCTTTGCCAAACCAGTTGGTACTAATTTAGGCAGATTTTTGTTGTTGTTGTTGTCGGACAGAAATTGGAAAAAACCAATTGCAAACAGGGCTAATTAGACTTGGTTGAATTGCATCTGATTTTCAGAATTATGTTCATTAAAACTAGATAAATAAACCAGAGCAGACTGGCTGCTGGGAGAATGAATGTTTTCAAGGCAGCTGCGAAATGAGCAGGGAAAAATATTATGATAAGTGCATATGCGTTATCTAATGATGACATATTGACGGCGTGTTTGTCTTTGCTCATATAAAAGATCATAAGAATTTTTTATAATTTAGCAATTTTTTTATCAGTTTAAAGATGGAATGGAAGGAGACTACGTTGTGTGTGTTTGTGTTTGTCATCATTACCATGAAATGAATAAAATTAAGTGGCTATATTATTGCGAACATACGGCAGTTGTGTCAAATATTTTTTTGTAATAGCTAATAACTAAAAGTACATTAGAGATTATAACTCCTTTTTGGGTCAGTGTTGTATTTTATCGAGTTTATATGGCCGAGTTTTAGTTTTCAAAGATTTTTTTTCACTCCTGGCCTGGCCTTAAGCATAAAAGTTTAGAGTGGCGAAATTGACAAATGCCAATGTAATCGAGATCCACATATCCAACATTGAGAATCTAGAATAATCTCGTTTTTTAAACTAATTTTCAAAAAAAATTGTACCTTACTCGTTTATACCTTTGGTATTTCAATTCATTTATCATTGCAATAATCCTTTTGTTTGTAACAAGTTGTAATCAAGAGGAAATGGATGATAATAATGATGATCATCATCATCATGCCAAAATAATACGTAGAATTGTTATGTATATGTGTATCACATCATAACTCCCAATCAGATTTTGTGATGTGGCAAAAGAGTGTTTAGTGTTAGTCATTGGAATTTTGTTTTGTTTACTTTATTTATTCAGTGTGTTGGAGCAGAGGAAGGGGTAATGTCCCACAGTAGTCCCACCGCACTACAAACTACAACACTTCTCTCCTGTGTGCATTGTGCATATTGTACGCTTACATCAACAAAATAATATATGAACTGAGCTGACTTTTTTGTGACTGGCAGCAGTGTTGCATATAAAAAGTAAAGTTATCGTCATTTGGACATTTGGTAAAGTGCAAGTTGGGTGTTGTATATTGCACTTTATTCCATTATCCTCTGCGATACGAGAGAATCATCCATATGTATAACTTTATTTAGAGGAGGAGAAAAGGTATCAAAATCGTTGGCGTTTTGACTTTAGCTAGCGATATGATATATAGAGCTGTGAAAAAAGTAAGAAAACAAGGAGATGCATAACCAGCCACAACAAAACTCAAGAATCACAAAGTCAAAGTGTCTCTCTGTGTGCTAAAGAATAATAGAAAAAAAGCAAAAGCAATTGCTTATCAGTTCATAAAAGGAGTATAAAAAGTAAGAGATATACTTATATTGCCTTCTTTTCGCTGATCCAAGAGAGAAGAAAAGCTATATAGTGCTATAAACTTTTTTGACTAGTTGAGTTGGTAAGACTTGTTTTTCATTGAAAACGACAGCATCACATCACATCACATCAGAGCTCTTGTCAGCGAAACCATAACATCGTCAGTTTGAAGACAGCGTGAGAGATCTTGTCTGGAATTTTCGTGTATTCTGTTTCGGTTGACAATAAAAACCCACAAGAGAGCAATTTGACCTCCTTCTTTTCAACATTTTTTTGCACAGTAAAGCTGAAAGCAAGCTGCTCATTCCAATTCATCATCATCATTTCAATTCTAAATATCAACTTTGCAAATTTCGGCACGCTGATAGTTTGACGTTGAAAACATTCTTCAGACTTTGAGACTTGAGACTTCACATCGTTTTGTGTGATTGTGATAGAATATCGCAATAATCGTGTGGACGAGCGGAGAAGAAATAACAATTTCATGCCATTATATTCTATACTTCTTTGCTACTGGTGGTGACATGGATTAAGAAAGTGAGAGAGAATAGCAGAGAAGGAGAATTGGAAAAACTTGTACCGATCTGTTATTTTGCATGACAAGATAAAAAGGACTGAAGTTGAAGCTTGAAGTCAGCACTTTACTTCCCACGCCGTGCCGGTGTGGTTTGGAATGCTGAAAAGGAGAAGCATTTTTATACTAAAACTCCTCCGTTGTCTCCTGATAACAATATAAAAACATGTCTTCCATATCAATAGACTGACACTTTCTTAAATCTATTTTGCTGTACCTGCTATGTTTTTTTTGATCAATCATTTTGTTGACAAAAATTAACTTCCAATTTTTTTTATCAAACTCAACAATCTCTCCATTTTTGTTACACAATACAATTGACAATACAATCATGGTTGTCCACAATCGTCATACGTTGTACGGATCTCATCGTAACTTATCTACCACATCATTTAGTGGGGACAGTGTGCGACGCAACTACTGGATGAGCTCAAGGGATTCTGAGAGCAGTACAAGTTTAACTAGCGACGATGAGGAATTTTTTGCTAGAGATGATGACTCATTTCATCGAAGGCGAAAACGTTCCGGAACTTGGCCGTAAGATATAAATACAAGATACACATTTCTTGTAATATAAAAAAAATTTTCCTTGTTAGATTCCACACTAGGTTTAATATACAGTTAGAAAAAATTGTCCTAATTGATTTAAGACTAGGCTTCGCACTTCTGGCTTGGCCTTCGAGCTTCGTATTTCGTGTCAATTTGATGGTATATATAGGATGTATAAAAAATGGTGTTAAAAGTGTAGTAATTAATAGGAGAATCCAGCTGGAAAAAAATAGGTGTGATTCAATAGGAAACAGCGAGTCAGGCAGAAGAGAGGCAGACAAGAGATTGAATCAAGCACAATAGCTTGGGGATTTTGGAAGAAAGGAAACTGCTGCTTGCCACTAAAGCTTTTTGGTTGCTTTTCCTGATTGGTACTAGACGCTAGACACTATTGTGTGAGAGAGAATATTAAGTTATTAATGCGCACCATCGCATTTACCCTGTCACTGCACTGCACGACTTGAACTCGCTAATTGTATATACTATTACTATCTACATTTTGTATTATAAGGATGTAACATCATCGTGTAGGAAGGTTTGGCTGCAAACTAATTAAACTAACAGAAAACATCTTTTTTTTGTGTTTGATGATGAAGCTGATTTGGTTTGGTGTGAAGTAGAAATGGAAGTATCAACAATATCAAGTATCCTCAATAGATTGTAATATATATATATATTTATCATCTCTTTTGTCAAGTATAATAATGGGGATCGTGTTACTTATCAATTGAGAAGAGATACCTGTTAAATGCACAAGTATAAAGAGTATAAGATTACATTTTATGACATGACGTTTTGGAGATACGCAGAAAAAGACAAGACTCGAGTTAGAAATTACAAACAAGTACTCTCAGCGGGTTGGACTTCCTCTTCCGGATTTAGTGTCTGAAGAGTTGGAAGTGTGAATAGATGAAGGAGTAAAAAAAAGAGATAATTAATTGATTGGCACTTGTGACTTGTGACTTCCAAACATTCCAAGCGCTTTAGGCATTGAGTTGAGTGAATGCTAACGATGCTGTTTGACATGACATGTATTGAGTGAGTAGAATGTGGAGGAGCAAGTTGTAGGCAAATTGTCATCTACTATTATTCCTTTTGTGTGTTAATGTATGGAAATGACGATGTCAATTAATGACCTTAAACCTCACAGCTAGCTTCTTCAATTATCAATGTTAATATATATCTTTTAACGTGGATCAATAGTGAGTCCAATGCAGCATTTCACTATAACAAATCGTAATATAAATTACATTGGGTTAGTTCGGTGTCGCCTGTAAAAAAACGTAGAATTGTCTGATAATTCACATTATGTAGGTATATTTTTAACTTTTTTGGTTTTTAACTGTGTGTAGCTTTAAATCTGCATTCTAGTCATTTTTCCAGGAGGAAGAGGTGATTATTCGTTAATAAATTTTGTTATGTGAATTCTGATTATTAAGAAAATGCTAGAATTTAGTCGAAAGTATAAGCAGGTTTATGTGAATCATAAAACACCAAAATGCGCCAGGTTTTTATGCTCCCAAAATTCTATAGATAGAGATGACTGACTATAAAGTTGCATCAGCATTATTCTATTTTTTATTCTTACAAGGAAGTGAGAAAATAATTTATTTTTTGGGGAGTACGACCAGCAAATAGTAATATCTTCATTCTAACTGATTAAATTGCGATTGAATGGATAAAATATAATGCTCAAAGCTCAATACTTTCCTTAATGTTTCATTCAAATTTAAAATTGAAATAGAAAGTGGTTGACTTGACTGTTTCTCACGACAAATCATGACTTGACGTTACTTGTTTGGAGGCAAAAAGCCTATAATCTTGGTATTATTATGCAATATATTTTCTGCTTTATGTTGTTTTACGATGCTGATTTTTCATACTTGCTTCGTTTTCTGCTTATAATGCAAAAAGTTTTCTTCGTGAGTAATAAAAACTGTAATGTATGAATATGGATATGGATTGCGGATAAAAAAAGGATATGGCGTAATGTTGAATGTAATTCATATAGCACATTAATAACAAAGAAAATAGCTTGGAGCAATTTATTTAGCAATTAGCTTTGCATGTAAATGACGCTATATTATATTTGCGTTGATGGCAAGCTCGTGGGAACTGGAAAATCCAGACACGAGTAGCGAGTGCATTTTTTTCACTAATGAATTACCTGGAAAAGTCACAAAAATTCTTGCAACTACGATGTACTGCTGTATACCATGGGTTTCAGCGTTTCGAAATAAGTAATTAAGGGTAAAAATATGACTTGCTTATTGTAACTTTCCTTGCTTATGCTTTAGTATATCAAATAAGCTTCTGCTCCGCTTGTTTGTTCATCGTAGTTCAGTGTCAAAGTCAAGAAGCTGTAATTATTTGTCTGCTTAAAATACATTTTCTACGATGTACTGCTGTATACCATGGGTTTCAGCGTTTCGAAATAAGTAATTAAGGGTAAAAATATGACTTTGCTTATTGTAACTTTCCTTGTTTATGCTTTAGTATATCAAATCAGCTTCTGCTCCGCTTGTTTCTTGTTTGTTCATCGTATTTCAGTGTCAAAGTCAAAAAGCTGTAATTATTTGTCTGCTTAAAATACATTTTTCGTCATGTTCTTCTTCGTCTGTCCAAGTATGCTTTTATATTTGGACTGTAATTTAAAACAATTTTTTTTCTGGAAAAAATAGCTAATTACCTTGTTGTTCATTTTTCATATTTTTTAGGCGAACGAGATCTCTGAATGCCCCATCTCCTATTCAGCAGTTCGGACCATGTGGAAGAATAATGAAGAACTCAGCCATGGTCATGTAAGTATCGTAAATTTTTCTTTCTAGTTTTTTCTCGAATTTGTAAATATTTATTTTTATATTTCTTCATCGTTATCATCATCACCTAATTACAATTATTCAGTGTGTGTTGTTGCGCCATGCCATATGCCATGGTATGGTCTCACCTCTCAATCATATTAATTTTACTAGCTACATCTGAATATCCACTTTCTTGCTAGTTCAATATGTTTATGACTTAGGGATTTTTGAGCGATATAAAGCATCGATAATGACGATGTTGACTATATGATAGGTGATAGTTGCAAGCGTGTTCGAGTGTTTGTTTCATTCTTACATTGATATATAGTAAATTTTTCTATTTTTACGGACTGGTTTTTCAACCTTTGCCATTCATCCACCCCTTTAACCAGAGAGGAGAGCAGAGAGCAAAGTTACAAAAACAAAAACCAGAAAGGTCTCGTACATCATAATAGTTTCTTCTGGCACATGTTTTGTATGTGGTTATGATGTGATATTGTGCTTTATTTTTTACACCATTTTTATATGAGTATTAACAATTATACATATGCATACATACATATAGATACATAGTATATAGTATAGTCCTGTAAAAGAATTCGAATCACATGTTTGGTATGTGGCAACCGGCTTCATCTCTTGCTCATTTTTGTCGATTTGATGATCCTATCATCAGCATCATCAGCATGCCATCACTTACCAGGCAGTTATTACTAGCATGTTGATTATCGTGATGGTTTGAATTTGAAACAAAATTATTTTTTTAGAGGAAACTATATGTCTTGCGTTGTATTTTGCATGTTTCATGTTCCTCATTCACTTACTCTTTGAGTTTGAGAGCCCTTTGGCAGCAATCTGATGTGATGCCTAAGAGGCTGAAATCATAGTAATTGTAACTGTACGAAGGTATTTCACTGAAAGATTTTTGAAGTAATAATAAATTATATTGTTTTCATCAATTGAGGTCTGCTAAATAGTTTAATTGACGAAATCTATCGTCTGCTCTCGCAGCACTCGCATGAAATCAAGTGCTAATGATGAGATGAAGGCTGCCCTCATAGCCATCTCACAACCGGCAAATCATGCGTGTCATGTCATTAAAGAGCGCAAAAATTAGCTATGTTGTGCGTGTCATATAACCAGTAAGGCGATTCTAAAGCTCTGAATTGGTAGGTATTCTTCACGTAACTTGTTGTGTTGAAAGAATTTTTTGGGTAAATAAAACCGTTCCCAATTGTGCTTGCGGCTTATGCCCTTTAGCTACCAAAAGATAAACACACACAAAAACAGATCATATAAATACAACTACAACGCAATCCTAGCATCAGACAAGACCACATTTAAGTATAACTAACGAGCGAACGAACGAGCCAATCATTTTTTCGTTACTTTAAGTTAAACTTGTAAATGAATGAACGGTGGTTGTGTGGTGTGGTGGGGCTTGGCTTGGTGATCTGACTAAATTACGTGTGAGCTTGAGTTTTTGACAATAACAACTCAAAGGGAAAGTGAGAAATAAGGCTGACGTCAAAGAAGACCCTGCCGGTTGACCCCATTCTCCTTCGTATTACCTGAAGCTAATTGCTCTGCTGAAAAAAGGATTGCGTAATTTGTGTCTTACGTAGCCAAAGCCAAGCCAGGATCCATGATAATTGCTTGGCATGTATACATTACACATGCATCATGTTTGTAGTTTTGTAGTATAACGTATAAACTTTTGGTATGAATTGAAATGAAGCCTTTATAATGCTATCAAAGTTGAGGCAAAATCTCAAGCAAAATTCTTCTGGTTAAAACTGCTGCAAAAGGATTTTTTTTGTACTGACCACACTACTAGTGATCTCAAGATCTCAATGTGGATCATCAAATGTGTAGCTGACTTTACCAAGGTTGAAGGTCCAAGAATTCCCCTTTTTTCTGAGTGTTTGCCAAAGGAAATTTGTTGTTTGTTGAGATTGAGAGGGGCTCATCATCATCATGATATGTATGATATATGTGTAAAAGGAAATAGAAATGAAAATGAAACTAGCATTGAATTGAAGTGGAAGTAGCCACAAAAGAAGAACAAACAAAAAGGCTGAATGTTCCGCGACCACAATTTTGCTGACGTAAATACATTCCAGCATCACAACAATCATCGCGCATGCATCGTTTTCCTGCTCTGTTTGTTAGGACTTCTTTTTAAGATGCTTCAGCTTCCCGAAGGTGATCCAGATGATGATGATGATGATGAGTGGTTATATATTGACATTGTTGCACTTGTCTAAAATGGTTTAGGATGTTGGGAATTTGGAAGGTATTTCCAGTGACGTTACTTCCCACATTTTGTCATTGGGGTTTATGGTTTATCCCTACGCAAATGCTTGAGTTTACTCTCAATTTCTTATGCATATGCATGATTATTTTTACAACTGTTCTGAGAACGAGTCCGTTGATGTTGATGGTTCTTGTGTTGGAATGTGAAACGAGAGGAGACGAGACGGGTCACT
>JAANSM010001291.1:0-19544 GCA_036850725.1 Orchesella villosa | reverse complement strand
ATTTTCACGGGTAAACTGCCACCGAAACGAAATATCATGCTTCAATATCATGATGACTTTATTTCAAAGAAATAAATCAATAAATAAATAAAATCCAATCATATATTTCTATCACATTGTCACATCCCCAAAAAAAACTTTGAAACAATTCATTTTTTTTGGAGCAACTTTTTCAGAAAAAATATTACATATTATTGATAAACCATCACAATAATCACGATCAACAATGAGTAATTAATTATTTATTTGTAATTCGCAATGCTTTGTGTATATATCCCATTTATTTTATCACTTATTATCACCAAATTAGCTCTCCTCTTTTGTATGTGATATGAAAGCATATTATAATATGCAAATGAAATGGGTTAGCACATCATCAACATTTTAATAGAGAAGAAAAAAGTATACACGCTATTTGGGATTGGATTTTGGATTGAGTTGAAAGCACAATAGTCAATAGTGTATTATAAACACAAACACAGACACCCCTTCTCTTATCATTATCACAAAAACAGTGAGCTCAAAAGCCTAAGCGCCTACCCAATTTCCACTGCAATGCCTCCGTCTGTGACTCCACTCTCCTTTCAATATGAATGATATGATTTTGTGGTAGGTACAACATATATGCAACATGCAAAATGTAAGACGTACCGACACCGATGTAAAATGTAAGCGCATAAAAATTATATGCACTTTGGCTTTGGCTTCACATCGGCATCTTAATCTTATAGCCAAAAAATCATATGCATTCTGAATAAAGAAATGAAGTCGCAGCATTGAGCATTAGTTTTTAATATGGTGCAGGCAAAGTAATCAAGAGGTGGATGTGGATATGAATATATATTTATTTACTATAAGAATTCTTAGCCTTTTTTTGCAAATAGTTTGTTTGTGTTTTTGTGTAGGACAAATTTGCAACGGCACCACATCTAAGCGCCTACCCAATTTCCACTGCAATGCCTCCGTCTGTGACTCCACTCTCCTTTCAATATGAATGATATGATTTTGTGGTAGGTACAACATTGAACATGCAACATGCAAAATGTAAGACGTGCCGATGCCGATGTAAAATGTAAGCGCATAAAAATTATATGCACTTTGGCTTTGGCTTCACTCGGCATCTTAATCTTATAGCCAAAAAATCATATGCATTCTGAATAAAGAAATGAAGTCGCAGCATTACTCTTTAATATGGTGCAGGCAAAGTAATCAAGAGGTGGATGTGGATAGGATATGAATATATATTTATTTACTATAAGAATTCTTAGCCTTTTTTTGCAAATAGTTTGTTTGTGTTTTTGTGTAGGACAAATTTGCAACGGCACCACACCATCATGATCATGATTGATCATTATAGTCGTGATGTGATGGTTCATCGTTCATCCTCATATTCCTCATAATATGAGAGACAAAACGGTTCTTTTTAAAGAAGAAGAAGGGTGCTCTCGGCTGCTCCACTGCTTGTTACTCTCGCTCAGTCAGACGAGAAGAGATGCATATTATATTAGGATAGTTGACTCTCTGACTCATGCTCATGTTCATAAAGCTCGAATGCTCATGTTCATGTTCATTTCATACATAAAAACTTATCCTCATAAATATTTTTTGTCTCACTCATTCTGATTGTGATTGCGAATTGTGAACTTAATATATACCCATGCAATATAGACGGTCTGGTCTGGTGCATAAGTAATTATATTAAATTCTTTTATATTTAATACATTGAGGAAAAGATGAAGTTCATTCTTGTGAAGAACCGTTTCTTAAAGACATTTATGATGATGATGATGATCACCACCACCACCATCACGATCAACGATCATAATCTTCTTGACACTGTGTTCACTGTTTGTGTATAGAGAACAAAAAAAACACAAGTCACAAGTTGATTTTTATAGATGGCCATCATATCATATCATCATGTTGCATGTTTAGGTATAGGGCAAGCGCTATATAGGTCACACACACTCCGTTTTGTTTTTTGTACCGTGTGCCGTACTCTTCAAAACGGTATGAGAAATGTGATTAAGAATAACTGTAACGTGTCTAGTTAGGTATGCAGCAGCATTCACTATGCATTCTTCCAAATCCCAACCTTCCGCATTTCTTTATTTACTTTAAATTTTTTCTATTAAAAGTTGAGATGAAAATCATTTTTAACCGAATTAAAAGGGTTAGCTAAAGGCGGAGTAAAAAAATATAAGGATTTGGATTGGAAATGACATTTTTATATTGGGAAGCTTCCTGTCTTCATTTCCTGTTTCGTCGCCATTTATTTTCGCAACCAGTAACATCCTCCCAGAGGCTGGCTCCAAGAAAAGAAGACAACAAAATCTAAGAAAAACATGTGTGTAATGTCTTGCCATGTCCTTATATAAAAAATATAGGAGAAATGGAGGAGTAAACACTAAACACATCCGGTTGACGGGAGTTGTTTTTACAGACGGTAGTGAAAATTCTATTTTTAGAATCCGAATTGAGACGAGAAACGAGCGCCATGCTATATGTTATGGGGTTTTTAGGTAGCTAAAAGATGTGCATTGGTTTAGATTTTTGGATTTTAGAATGGTAAAAAGTGATGATGAGAAATATTTTCGATTTAAAATGAGAAAGTTTCTAGTCAACCAAACCAACGCACACAAAAGTAGAAATGTACATGATGATTTTATTTGATTTTGCAACAGCAACGGGACAAAATATATATAATAATTTATAATCTAAAATGTTGAGTGAGCATTGGAAAATGGAAAATGAAATGACTTCTTCAGTCTTCGAGAGAGAGAGTATCATGTGGACGACCCATAAAATTATTGTTGAATGAAGTGTTTATGTGGATTGGATTCGTGAAGGCCGTTGTAATTATCGAGGGAGCAGTTTAGCCCCTGCTTTTATGACCTTTGACGATGAACACGAGAACATTTCATGAGAATCATCATCACCATCATCAGGATCTTGTTCAGGTTCATATAGATATAGGATATAGATTCCCCATCATCATCAAGAGCAGCATGCCCATGCCTGATGCCTAGCACGTCATAAAAAGGAGGTTGCTTTCCTATTTTATTCATTGTTTATGAGATAAGCAGCCGTTACAAGTTTACAAGAACAAAATGTAACAGAAATGGAGACACATAAAACATCTTAAACTTCCACCCGAGCCTGAGCTATTGGAGAAGACTTTGTCAGGAGACTGGAGACGTGGAGAGATTATTGAGCCCTGAAGAAAAATTATGAGCGTTTTCATTTTTACTGAAAATCTTTCCACTTCCCCAGTTTCGACCAAACTTTCCCAAAGCTCACAACTCGAAACTGCCACTTGACGTTCAGAAATGTCATAATTTTCACCCAAAAAATACCCTGAACTCAACCTCCATGTCCACACGACATAAAACCAAGAAAAGCAAAAGCAGAAGGTTTAGTTCTCTCCTCCAGAAATAATTGCGGAGACGTGACAAAACGCATTTTAGTTTCGGTTTTACGTTCTTCACCAGCAGCCCCAGCTTGAAAAGCAGAAGGTTTAGTTCTCTCCTCCAGAAATAATTGCGGAGACGTGACAAAACGCATTTTAGTTTCGGTTTTACGTTCTTCACCAGCAGCCCCAGCTCTTCACTCCATCTCGAAAAGGAAACCACAGTTTTGTGACGACATCCACAATCCACACACACGATGGACGACATGTAGGAACGCACAACAGAAAACGCACCTTGACTAAAAAATATGCTTCCCTTTATTTTTATTTCCTCGAAAAATTCTAGCGTGTTTCTTCTGACCCTACAAAATATCTATATGGTATAATCTAGCATGTTCCATGTTCCTCCTTCTCCTTTTCCAGGAGAAAAGAATATATAAGCTGTAGAAAATGAGCTAACCAACTGCCAATTTGGTTTCCCCTCTTCGTCCTTTTCGTACAAGACAAAACTGTAATTTTCCCCAGCCAAATAAACTCTCTATATACACACACATGACAAATGTAGAGCCGTAGAGCCCAAGAAAAAACTATTTTCTCCAGGTATTATCAAGATAATTTGAAGGAAAAAAAGAAGGCTCCTCCATTCTCCTTCTCCCTGATATTTTCGGAAGGGAATTAACTAATAAGAAGGAAGAAAAAGGAGACATTCAACATCAGAATCACAAGCTGAACGCTGAACTGAATGAAAGGGAAAAAAGGGAAGAAAAGAAGAGGAGAAAATTGGTGTGGTTAGAAAAAGAAAGGAAAGTACTATACGTGTGTGTTGTAGAGTGGAGTATAATCATGCCATTTCCAGTAAGATAAAGGGAAATCAAGCGTGTACAATAACCAAGTTAACTGTGGCACGTCATGTCATGTCAAACATACGTGTATGTCACTCTTATTTACACTTGCAGTTAAACCACCATGTAAAAAATGCCAATGCCAAAGTATATATCAACTATACCAACTACCAACTCCCTAGGAAAAAAATTCCTTCCATATTCTTCTCTCTCTCTCTTTCGCCCTGTTAATCCAGTCATTTGTTCCGACACGCTATTATCACAACGGTATGTAATCATTCTGACGTGTGGGAAGTGGGAATGAGACATATTTATATAAACACACAGAGAACAAATCATGTTCTATTTGTGTGGCTTCATGAGCTGCTATATAGCTGAGCCTATAGCCTGACTCAGCTTCAATTTCAACTCAATTCAGTTCCAAGTTTTCTATTAAAAACCAAAACCACACACGTGTGTAAACTCACGTCTCACGTCTTCTTCTTGTGCTTCCCTTCTTTAATTTCATTTCAAACCTTTAGCTCAACTAAATTATGTGCATATGATATATCATATCAAAATCAAAACCAAAACCAAGTTGGGAAGGAAAAGAGGAAACGAAAATTTTGAGGTAAAATATTTTAGATTGAAATCTCAATAATTTCCATCCGCTTCTGTTGGCGACATGTGTGGTATAATGTTGTATATGTTATGATGTTATGTTTGGTTTGAAAAGGAGGAAAATAAACATGTCTAAGGATTCCTTCCTCATTTCTGTTGTTGATCATGATCACACTCACTTTCATTTCGTTTCCTATACTTAGCAACTCTTCCATCCTCATTCTCATCTCCGGATGTAATTGTATTGATTGGGATTGTGAGTAAAATATATCATATGTGTGTGTACTCCACTCGGTTTACTCTTTCTCTCTCTCTAAAAACTGCCTTCATTACTTCCTCCACGGCTTCACGTCAAGTCAAGTCAAGATGATGATCATGATGATCATAAGCAACGAGAGAAAATTCCTAGAGAGAACAGGAAAGTTTTAGGAGAGTTCCAGACTTCCAGAAAAGCAGTAGGGGATCTCTCTTTTTGCTAATGAAAGGGTTACACTAAAAACTACCTACTTTATCTTGCATGGCTTCTCTTTTTCCTGGATAAAAATACTTTTTGGCATGGAAAAGGGTAAACATCTCTCTTTCTCTCTGGTTCTGATGAGCGGAAGCTGAAGAAGGAAGAAAGAAAAAGAGAATGTGTGAAAAGACTCTCTTTTTTCCAGGAAACCAAACCAAAGCCAAGCCAGACCATATTACGCCCGGATCTCAAAGAAATAAAAGGGGTTATATGTTGGATGCTGAGCTGAGCTCGTTGAAAATGTTAAAATGAAGTTGCTTTATATATAAAAAGAAGAAAGAAAGAGAAAAATAAATAAGGGAGAATGAAAAGTGGAGAAAATGAAGGAGTGTGAAATAGCCGACCAAGACCAACAACCAAAAGCAAAATCCTATGGCCACCGCACCGCCACCATATTTCTCCAAAAAATAAATTAAACTCATTAAAAACCTTGTCATTTACTCGAGAAAAGGAATGAAATGGATTGGGTTTGGAGACTGGAGAGAGAAAAATATTTCTGGAGAGAAAAGAAAGGGGAAACAGCTTCTTTCTCTTTCATACTCTTTCTCTCTCGTACTCTTTCGCTCTCCTGTCAAATTAACGAGAGGGTTTACGCAACACTAGTTAATACAATTTTATGATGAAACTGAAAAGAAGCAGGCGATTAGACACACTTGCTTAAAAGCTTCGGAATGAAATGAGCCCGTGAGCTGGAACTCCATTGGAAGCTCTTCTCTGCTACTTCTCTCCTCTTATCGAAAAATACTTGGGTTTTTTGGGGAGCAATGGGATAGATTATATTCAACGTAAATTATAATGGTTGTGTTCCTTCTCCTTCTTCCTACACTTTTGCTTCAAGCAAAAACCTAAATGAATGAATGAACATGACATTCTACATTCTACATTCAACATTTCTCCTACTAATTTTTCCTATAAGATTTCTTTCCTTCACAACACAAATTAGCCCTATATATTGACCAGCATTCTCCATCGTTATGTACGTTATATCATATCATGATGAAAAATATTCCCAAATTCCAAACAACTAAAGAGCCTCCAGCATATCACAGGCGAAAGAACAAAAGTCTCCTTTTCCTCCTCATTTTTCCTCTCTTCCCTTCAGGCTTCAAAGCTTGAGCTGATTAGTACTCAAGTGAGAAAAAGTTGTGTGAGTTGTGTAGGCGGCCTGTTTTAGTAGCTCTGTTTGGTTTTCTGTTTTTGTCTTGTTGTTTTGACGTTGATATCCTCTTATCATGATGATACTATATATAAGTATATACTTCATACCCAAAAGTAAACAAAGAGAGCTCTCGAGTCTTCTTGAGAAGAGCATAACAACAAAACAACATCTCTATATCACATCTACATCCTCTCTCACACCAAAAACCCCGAAAGTGAAAGTGCTTTTATTCTTTCTCCTAATCAAAAACAAGCTCTTATATATGTTCTATAAATGTTCTTCTTTATTTTGTTTGCCTTGACGCTTCAGCTTAAGCTTGTCATAAACCATATTGATTTGCTTTCCCTTCCAAATAAGTTTGAGTGACAGTTTACTTCTCTCTGAACGCGGAAGGAAAAGGTTGTATATATTCTTCTTTATTTTGTTTGCCTTGACGCTTCAGCTTAAGCTTGTCATAAACCATATTGATTTGCTTTCCCTTCCAAATAAGTTTGAGTGACAGTTTACTTCTCTCTGAAGGCGGAAGGAAAAGGAGGATGATGAAAATGTCCGTGAAAATAAAAAGCTATTTATATTTCTATATTTTTTCCCTTCCTTGTAAACATGTTTTTATGAGTTTTTTTTCTACATAAAAAATATGCTACATTTTTTATGACAACTTAAAAATAAACATAAACTTTGTGTCCTTGCTTGAATTTGGATTCGCGTGCATTCTGCAATTTTATGAGATGTCACCGTAACTCGTGACGTCCTTGAGGATCATCTTTATCATCATGGATGGAACATGGAACGTGTCACAGTATATTTTATTATAGGAATAACAATCATCATAACTTTTTCCACAACAGGAAGAAAAACAGATCAAAATATCAACCTAAATTTTTCATCAACAAGAACTCAAGGCTACAAAATCCAAGGCTGTTTCATAGCTTAACCCGCATTTCCCTACGAAAATAAAAGAATCAGAATGAAAGAGAGGTCAGGTCAGGATTGTGTAGATCATCATCTTATTATCAGAATCGGCACATGTCAACCAAGGATACCCATTTGTCTTTTCTTGTTACGTAACAATTCTATATCTCAGTTTCTCAACTCGATATTTCTATCTAATATATCCTACCTTTTTGTATTTAGTGAAAGAAAAAGAAGAAAAGCGCTCAGTTGCATGGATTTTTCCTTCTTATTTTCCCAAGATAAACACATAAGGCCAAGGATGTCGGGAGGAAAGGGCAAAAGGGGAGAATTTAGTGTGTTCTTTCCTTTTTCTTGAGTTGACAATCGAGAGCCATATATTATTTCTACTTTTTCTTGAGAGTTGAGAGAAGAAAAAGAAACCAAACGTAATGTAATGTAGTAATGCTCTCGCTCTTTCAGAGATTGTGGAGAGCAGGGAGCAACAAAACATAATACATTTAAAGAGGACACGACAAGGGAAAAGGAGAGAGAGAGGGACAGACCGACATGCCGCTCTATTTCTCTCTCTTCCTTTTGCTTAACTATATTGCAAGGCAACTCGACTCGACATGTCTTTAATGGAGCACCACAAAACATGATGTCGCCAATGTACATTTTCCTTCTTCTTTTCTTCCTCTCTTCTTCTCCAGAGGAAAAGTCATGATGATCTTATCAAAGCTCTTAATATATTACTTTTCCTCTAGGAAAGAATAGAATGGTTGGTTGGTTGCTTCTCAGAAATTTTGTCGCACTTCATGAACATGACGCTTTTTTGAGGCAGAAGTAAGTAAAAGATGTGTGTGTGTGAGTGAGCAAAAGAAAAAGCAAAAACCAAAACCAAGTGGTGCAGAGCACAAAAAGAAAAGCACCCTTGATACCAGCATAGTATATATATCTCCTCTCCTAATTTACTCCTATCTCTCTTCATTTCCTCTCACAGATTGCTGACTTGCTCCACTCCTCTGTTCTCTTGTTCTATTCAAAAAATAAGACAAAATTCATCTTCCTCTCTTTTGTCCTTGAGAGAGAGAGAGAGATAGCGATATAGAAAGTGAGGGCCACAAATTATCAAGATTTTTCTCCTCCAATCCAAACTAACCGAATGAAACTCAGTTTAAAATAAAGTTGTGCACGTGTGACGTGAAATCAGCATGGTTCTCTTGTCATCCTCATTCCAAAGAACAAAAAGAGAAAATGAAGAAATGCATCCATATTCCATTCATTTGTTTTTCTCTATATATTTCTATATATATAATATACACTCCTGATAAATGAGTTGGGAATGAGTGTGTGAAGTAAATAATGCAATTTTAGTGAAGGAAATTATTTGGGTAGAGAGAGAGAGAGGAGGAAAGTAAGTGACATGCAACGCGACTACAACAAGAGGAGAAGAGAAGGAGGGGAAAAGTAAAAAAGAATGGATGTGATCTTGATGTGATGTGATATATGTATATACAACCGCCTAGACACCCATTATCATTATGAGCTTTGGGATATGGATATATTTCCACAGGACTACAGGAGAAGTGTGTCTTTTGCGGCTGAGTTTAGTTTTCCTTTTTCTTTCTTTTTCTTTCACACGTCGCGTCACACGTCAGCCTCAAACAAAAGAAGAGAACGAGAGAGAGAGAGAGAGAGAAAATAGTAAATGCCGTGTGCATTACTTTATTATGCAATGTGGCATTGCAACTTGCAATGGCCAGTTTTTTCCTCTCTTTTCAGCCTGTCTTGTTTTTACAAATGAAGTGCTAATGATAATCTCCTATATATACACAAAAAAAGTATATCTATATCACAATGGTAGAGAACCAGCTCAGAGAATAGAGAGAAAGGAGATGAGACTGGGAAAAATCCAATCAAATGAAGCTCCCCGCTGTGATGTGCTCTCATTAAAATCGGATAAAAAAAGTCAGTCAGAAAGAGAGAAAGAGCCATGCATTTGGTGATGCTTCCCCTTTTTCGGGTTTCATTAGGGATGAAATGGAATGAGATATACGGAGGAGAAGATAAAGTATGCCATTTTGAGACCAGAGTTTTCTCATTAGGACCAAAAAATCTATGCAAATCACTGGTTTTTTGTCAACCCAAAATGAGCGTGTGCCTTTTGCCACTAATTTCATGAGAGAAAAAAAGGAGATACAAAAAAGGTCTAATTGGTGAGGCGGATAACCCCAAACGAGACCAGCATAGACAAGACAATAGAAATGGTATAGCTTTAGCTATAGCTATATAGGCTACAACCCCTAAATACCTGGGTAATATCGTAAACTAAACCCAAACAACGTTAACATGAATGACAAGGCGAGAAAAAGCTTGGAAATTTTTGGGTTAAAAAACCGCAGTGAAATCCGTAATGCGTCTTTCATCTTGAAAAGCCTGATGCTCATCATCAGATCTCAGAATGCCGATGATATTTTCTTCCCATATAAAAAGAAACCAAATAGCGAGTTGTTGACATGACTGGAATAAAATTATTAAATTCAATCAAATCATTCTTATTCTTTCCAGAGAATCCTATCCAGCCTTGTTTTTCTTGAGCAGATGTTGCCTTTTGCGTCAGTAAAATAAGCTAATTAATAAACAAGTCGAAGTCAAGAAGATGCTTCTCCTCCTCTGGTCTTTCACTTTTCTACATTCTACATATTTCGAATTTATCCTTTTATTCCGTTCATAGAATTCCGTTTCAACAGCCTTTTGTTTCTGCTTTCCTTCCTAGAAAAGATGCCGAAACACTGGAGTAGGATGAGAGCTCTGTTCTGTCTGTCGCACAAAAACTATATACCCACATAATATTCTTTATTTCTTCACAGAATTTTCTGTATAAAATTAGTGAGAATGAATGAGGATGATGATGATGATGATGATATGCGTGCATATAAAATCCTCTTTCTCTAGCTCTCTCTCTTTTATACATATGCATGAAATATTCCGACTTCCGAGAAACTGGGAGAGAGAAAAGAAGTGAGCTGATGAAACTTTTCTTTTTAATTAATTTCGATTTCAATGCTCGACCGACTCTTTCTCTCTCGCTCATCTACATCTCTTTACATCATTCATTCATTCATCTCTCCTCTTTTTCTTTCCGTAAGTAACTTGCCAATACACTTCATTTCTGCCTCCCTAAAAACTCTCTCTCAAACAGAGAACTAAAGTTGCTTCTCCGCTAAGCACAATAATTTCTCCGAAAATCCATTTTAGATTGGGAAATAGGAATCTCTCTAGCAAACCAAATAAGCAAACCAAACCGCTATATATTCCAATTTCATACCTTTTTTATTACTTATTTTTCAACTTGGAATTTGATATAAAACTTAACTTTTTTTTGTGACAGAAAAAAAAACTTTCATTTTTTTTCTTCCCAAAAGGGAATTGTGTCTGGAGGGAAAAAACCATGTAGCTTTAAAGGTATGTAGCGGTCATAAATAAATAAATAGATTGTAAAACAGTTGTACAAGGTTGAGCTCAACGAGCTCGAGCTCGAGCTACTACTCCAATTTTGAAGTCGAGTTTTTGGAGAATTTTTTTTCTTCATGGAAAAAGTAACGGGAAGTAATAATCATGAAGGTTTTTCTAATTTCTAGGGCTTTATTTATGCATGCAAGCTTTAATTTTCAGCTCTCTAGCAGCATTGAGTATGCTAAAAAAGGGGCTAATGAAGGAGGAAAACTAGGAACTAGGAAAAGAGAGAGGAATTTCAGTCAAGTATGAAAAAAGAAGGGAGTGAAGCATTTTAGCTTGAGCAAAGAAAACAGTTGACATTTTCCAGGAAAAAAAAGTTGGTGTTGTGAACTGAACCGTTGTGATAAAGTAAAAGTAAGCAAAGAGCGAAGCCAAACTAGAAAAAAGTTGATGCTGACGATGATGGTGATGCTGATGGATTTTTTGGAAAGAGAGAAAACAGAGCCAGAACAAACTCCCAATGTGATTAGGCATTAGAGTAGCTATCAGCTATATAGGTAGAAATATGTATAGGCTTTAAAAATGTATACAAAAATAAAACATGAAAATGTTATTTTAGCAACCGTCTTTTTAGGTTGAAACATTGAAACTGATGTGATATTATGTGATGAATATGATGGAAAAGGCTTCTCATTTCTCGGAAGACAAAGTCAAATATAATTAAAGAGATGATGATGGTGGTGAGAGTGGTGATGGTTGATGAGAAAAAATATGAGTTGTATATGCGCTGCACAAGTGCACACTTTGCAGAGGCATATGATTATTAATGCTGATGTGATTTCCCAGAGAAAAATTGCCTCATTTTCCCAAAATTCATGAGAATGAGAGTTTCACTTAAAAATGAAGGAGAATTAAGAAGGGAAAAGCATAGCATGGAAATGCAATCATGATGATGAAGATATTAGAAACAGGATTAAAACTTTAAAACCAAAATGTGATCCATCATCTCACTCAAAATTTGAAAGGAAATGTGTGGTTCCTCTCATGTCGATGTTCGATTGGCATAATTTGTCACTCTTTTTCAGAAGGAGAAGAAGAAGCACTCAATTCAAAGCTTTACTACCTGGTGATGATGATAATCACGATGAAAATGAACATCTTTGTTGTTCTTCTTGATAATATTTAGTATCGATATCAATTTAAAGGGGTTTTGTTTGGCTTACCTGAAATCACAAAAGAAAAAAGATAAATTAGTAATTTTTTCCTACATAGCGCATAGCTTGTAAATCATCATAACTTTATTAGAAACAGGAAGAAAAAAGTATGCTTATAAGCAGCAGGAGCAAATGCATTTCATGTTCAAACTTCCAACTTTTTAAGTCAAAGTCAAGTTAAAGGAAACAAGGCTAAACTTTTCCTTCCCTTTTGCAACAAAAAAAGAGAGACATTCCTTCACGCCTCAAGGAACATAAAGAAAGGACAGCGAGACAGCCTAACAGGCTAAAAACCAAACCATTTCGCCTTCCAATTCAACATTCAAGCTCCCAACTTTTTTTTCACTCTCACCCAAAAACTACTTTCCTTTTGTATTCAATATTGAACTTATGTATATAAAAATGCACTAAAAACCCAAGTATCATCATACTCACAACGTCATAACATTTCTTCCTTGGTAATCCACACAATTCACATCCCCATTTCCTCATTTTGTCATTTTACTCTTGTATTTGTGCATCTGCCCAATGCCCATTGAGTCAAGAAGTAAAAGTACTTCTCAGAAACAAGTCAAAAAAATGTATTTTATTATTAGATTAGATATTATACATCATTGACTATAAATATTGCACATTTTTCCTGTGAGAAAAAACCGACTCAATTTCCCAATCGTGAGTGCATATATGACAAAATGTGTAATAATATGAAAGTAATGAGATAATAACCTTGTGTGCTCCTGAAAAAAAATGGGTAAATTTTGTGGAAAATTCAATTTTGACACGAAAACTATATACTAGAGATATATATATCCAACTAATGTATGTGGGACTACTAGACCTGGACGGATACGATATTATATTCAACATTCAACACATTTTTTCCCCTTCCCTTGACATTTTATTGTCGATTTTTATTACGAAGGAAAAAACCCGTATATATATTAATTTTTCCCCTTTTTATCTCCATTTCCCATACCCATCTCTCCTTCTCCTTCCATTTTTATATGAAATGATATGTGTATAAACATGAGTGAGTAACCCATTCAGAATTTTCCCGTTTTGCCTTTTCTCTGAAACATCATATCATCATCATTATCATCATGAATGGTGGCTGCTGGTCACTCTCCACTGACCATTCGCTAATGTACTTTTTTTTGGAGAAGAGAAAGAAGCCCACACAAATATTGAATATGAGGAAAAGTTTTTGGAGTGAATAAAATAGAATGCATTGTCAATTCTCAAACTTGCTCATCCTATTGGACACGTTTTTATGGCGGTTGTTGGATGTTGGGAAAGAGATAAAAATATTGAAAGCAAATTGACAAAATTTCCAAGAATTTTATGAGTATTTTTTAAAGAATTTTATTATCATCACAAATTCATATAATACGACTTGAAATATGTGTGAAATTCATATAAAATTGAGCATTACAAAAATTAGATAAAAGAAAAAAATATAAGAAAAAAGGTTTAAATAAGCGCATAATTTTATAATCAGTCAGAATTACTTTTGTATTTTTATATAAGTAAGTAAATGTACAGATTAAAAATCGATATAGAAGTCAAAATGAAAGCTCATTGTTGCTGCTGATTGGGATTAAGATTGTCATTCTCGTAGTTGTTGTTGGGCGCAGGTTGACCCAACATTTCATGTAGAGATCGGCTGGTATTCCAATTGATTTTGCTTTCATACCAGTCTATCACAATTTGAGGACATTTGACATTGGCTTCTCGAGCTGGGACGAGGTTTTTCATTGCTGTGCCTAAAAAAACAATTGATATATTAAGGTTTTCTTGAATTGGAACATTTACAGAAGGAAATACTATCATTTTCTTCGGTCCTCATCCTCATCTCACTCTCACCTTCCCATTCCATCATAAAACAAAGCTCTCCTTTGCAGATCATAGCGCCCAAAATCTGTTTGGGTTTGAAGCCGCGCGCAAAACCGACTGGGCATCCGGCTAAAATCTTGTCGCCCACGGGCATTTCCGCTACTGGGGGTGGTGGGGGAGGTGGAGAAGCGGTAGGGATAGGAATAGGGACATTTTCCATTGCATCTGCAGGATCTTCTGAAGCTGTGTTTGTCCCTTCAGGTTCATTCAAGTCTTCTGTTTCGTTAGGATTAGGATTATTTAGTCCATTTTCATATTCCTGGATAAGATCAGGCATCTCCTCGAACTTATCTTCAAGCTCCCTGATTTCCAAACCAAAATGATAAGACTAAAAAACTCCTAAATATAATCTAATCAAAAGCAGGTCAATATATTTCCATATAAATTATGACCATTTCTCCTGGCCCCGTCTTTATTACCAAGTATTATTCTCCTCTGACCAGCCCTGCCACTTGACAAGATAGTACACATTCCCATTGACATCCTCCTGCTTATCCACCAGCTTCTCTATCACGTATTCCCCATCTTCCAACATGATTTCTTCTTCGGCTTCTTCTGATTGTACTTGCGATTGCTCCACTTCCTTTACGGTAGAAGAAGTAGCTCTAGTTTTTGGTCCCACAAATTTGTTCTAGCAGATGATATAACAACCATCTCAATTGACAATGTCACTCTCTACTTTTGACTTGTGATATGATTTATGCTCACGAAAAAACCCCATAGAACATAACACTGAAAGCACTTCCCTTTTTCTCAGCCAAACTAGTTCTTTATCAGAACCAGAACAAATAGCAATATATACAGAGACAAAACTTTTATTGACATGCAAAAAACACACACGTGTCGTCGTGTCATAATCTTATCATGCGATTAGATGCCCCATTTTTATATTTGTAGCCCAGATTATAAAGTACACATAACGAAAAGCATGAGCCAAAGTGCAACAGCAGATCAGCAAGAAAAACCGTGCCAAAAATCGAATATCGGAATCGGATCAGAACCGATAAGAACGTCCTTAAAAAATTCGTTGCTACTTATATCTCGAGACAACTTTCAACTTTCTTCCTCTAAATAACGACTCACTTTCTTTCCACCTCATTTTATTCTCCGTCCTCCAGGCATACTAAACTACTCATCTTGTGTCTTGTCATGTCTTGTTTCAAAAAGACAAAGTACAAATAAGCCGACAAGACAAGACAAGGCCGACAGTGGCAGTAGTGTGGTGAGGCGGGCGGCTGTCATAATCATGTCACAATATCATATCATACTCATAATCATGATGAAGAAGAGCAGTACGAGAAGAGTCGAGAGGTAATTACAATGATGATGATGCTATAGTAGGGCCATTATCATTTTATGAAGTTGAGATAAAATATAATGCATTTACATTACATCATGATATGAAATAAGAAATAAAAGAGATAGTAAACGAGAAATGATGAGGAAAAGAAAAGAGATGACTTTTTTCGATAAGAAACATGGTGCGTAAAAGAGTCCCCTTTTCTTTCCTTTTTAGAAGTAGAAGCTATATATGATATAGGGTTTCATTTCCTTCAGCAATTACAAACACAGACAGACAGCTAACATTTTATGAGTTTCATGGATGAAATAAAACGTTATGAAAGAAAATTCTTATAGCTCCACTCATTATCTGAGTGGATGAGCCTGAAGCAATAATCAAAAAATGGGAAAATGAAAGAATGAATGGGTTCTTTCCTTTCCTTCTTTTCCTCGGCATTGCGTGAAAGAAAAGGTGATTAGAAGAAAAGTTGTGGTTTACGTTTTGCGTTTGGGTTCGACTTGTCGAAAATCCTATAAACTTGTTTTCACTTTCACACGTCATGGAAGAGGAAGACCTTTAAGAGATGCGGCTTTGGCGTGTGGGAGTCGCTAGGAGAAATTGAGTGAGCGATCGTCAATCGTGTGGGAGTGTGGAAAAGATGTGGATATGTGTGAGTGTACCTTTCCTGATTGACGTGAGTGAGTAATTCACATCCTGTCTATACCCTTTCCCCAACTTTCTTCCTTTTTTCAAAGAAATTCTCTCTCTTTTCTCCTCAGAAATAGAAATTCTCTGGAGAGTATAGAGTTGCATCCTGTTCTGATATTCCACCATTCGTTTCCAACTAAAACCCACGACATGAACTCAATTCTGTACTCCTTTTTTCCCTTTCATTAAAGATTACATTTTTTTACATGTTACATGTGTCCTCTGCTCGATGCTCTGAAGCTGGAGAAATGTTTCTAAGTTGTTAGACGTTATTAGAGGTTCGTTTTGTGAAAAGAAACTCTAGAGAAAAAAGAGTTTTGTAAAAGTGTTCATGTTCAATTGAAGGGAGAAGGGGAAAAGATGGTCAGCAAAGAGCCAGGCCAGATTCAATTGACAAAATAGTTGAAAAAAAGATGACTTACTCCCTTTGAAAAACCACTGTGGAATTTACTTTTATTTATAAATACCACCCACGTTGTATAGGAGCATTCAATGTTTTCCCCCAATTTTTTTACCTAAACCCAACGTTTTTTCATAGATCATTATCACATTTCCTTTTTGGGCGAATATCAGACGAGAAATTAAAATAATGACTAAAATTTTGCCAGCTTTTCACTTCCTTTCCTCTTTTATATCATCAACAAGATCAGGATCAGGACATTACAGATTAGAGCAAAACAAAATGGTTCGCATTTTCAACAATTGACAATCGCAATCCCATTCATTTTATATAGGCACATACATGACATGACTCTATCTTTCCCTTTCATCTTCTTTCTTTCTTTCCCTTTCCTAACAAACAATCCAACATCCAACAAGCATTCTTCCTCTCGAAAACAAGGATAAAGACGCAAAAAAGAGAGAGAGACACAAAGTAAGCACATTTTTTCCTCGGTCTTTCACTTCTTTCTCTTGCACTGTGCACCAGAACCAGACTCTAGACTAGACAATCATCATGATCATGTTGATGTTGTTGACTACTCCTACAAAAAACGATGACGATAATGATAAGAAATAGGAAACTGCTGGTGTAGCTCCAGATTTTTTTTTTGGGTTGGAATGTCGAATGTGTTTGCAATAAAAATAAAGTGATTTCTTTCCTTTTCCTTCTCTTCCTTTTCCTCTCAAACTAGGGAATTACTGAATAGTAATAATCATCCTGTGGAAAATACTTGAGCATTATAATCTACCATTTTACCATATTACCAGGCCAGGATAAGAAGAGCACACAGATGATGACAATGACAACAAGACGATAACTACTCATCTCCTCCTATCTCCAATCCAGCAGAAAAAGAAATATCTTGCATATTACAGATTATACAGCCATCATTTTTCTCTCCAGAAAAACAGAAAAAAAGTTGTAGCTGGAAGTTAGGGATGGATTTTGAGGAGATGAGAAGGATGAGCAGATAAAGCTGCTCAGTGCTCTGTGCTCGTTATGATTATTAGGGAAAGGAAGAATGGGATATAGGAGCAAGATATAACCATTAATAATAATATTTGCTTGCATCCAATGATCCACTGCAATGAAATTGCAATGCGTGTAACTAATGTAAAAAGGAAGAATCCTTAGCACAAAGTGTTGGTTGTCGGTTGTCGTCGTTGTCACAGCGGGATCAAATTACTCTAGAAAAAATTGCACCTGCTACTCCTCCTCTAGAATTTTTCTTCTTATTTGAGATGAGAAGAAATTTTGTAACGTAATGATATAATATTATTTGATAGCATATATGCACAAGTACACAGTGACTAGTTCGTTAGAGAAAAGTCAACAAACAATTTTTTGAATGAGTAACCCAGCAAATATGCATTTTTCTCCCCTTATGAAATTTTTTTTTCAAAAGGAAAAGGAGGATTACAACCATTGCACTATGTAAATACCGGCTAATGTTAATAACCATATGAATTCTTGTCACGATTGGAAAACTGGCTGCAATCTGCATCCTCTACATTTTGCATCACCTCTTAACGTAGCGTGAGAAAAATAGGAATATCTCTAGAATTTTCATCGGAAATAAAATAAGTATTCAAAAAAATTTAACGCTTTCCTTTTCCATTTTCTATCCCTTTTGCGGTTGAAATTTTCATATGCAAACGAATAATGAACACAGGAAAATAGTGAGAGAAAGGCCACCTTTTTTATAGTTTCCCTTTTTCACTCACCAAAAATTTGCATCTAAAGCCCCATATTTTCTAAACGAAAAAGAAACTCCAACATTTTTTTTCTCTCCCTCTCTAAAACCTGACAAGAAATGTCTTTTTCCAGCCTTCACCATTCGTCTTGTTCATTCGCTCTCCTTCTCCTTTCCCTGAATTCCTTCATTCATCAACCAACTCATCCATCCATTTTGATATTTGTGCATTAGCACCACACTACCACTTGTTCCCACAGCTTTCGAACAAGAATTTTCTCAAAGAAATGGGAAAACGCTATAGAAATATACATCTTATATATACCTTTCCTTCGCCCACCCGTTCTCCCCTTGTGTCTTCTAGTTTTTTTGTCATTTTTTACGTACGTTTTTCCTTTCGAAACCCCCAAGAAAAAACAGCATTTTCCCAATTTTTTTATGTATTCATGTCGATATGCTGATATACATATTCCTTTGAATTTTAATGTTTCCTCTGGAAGGACTCCCGGCTCTAAAAATGACATTATAAATGGATACCACTACTCCTGCTCCTGTTTTCTCTTTCGCTCCTGAAAATTTATTTCCCTCAAGACTCTCTCGACTGGACAACGCACAACTCTCTCTCCCCGCTGGACATTGGGTTGGTGATCTGGAAATAGAAAATTGGATTGTCGAAAAGGAAAAGAAAGGATGGCAATTGTAAAGAGAAGGAAAAAACTATTCCAATTCGGATGTGAAATGTTTGAGTTTTTCGAAGTTGGATGTTGGATATGCAAACCAAACCAGACCAGAAGAAGGATAACAAGAGCAACCGCTACAGCGAGCTCTTCATCCTCAACCTCCCTCCGCTCTCAAAGGGGACAAGGAATAATATGGAAAATGCATACGTAAGTAGTTCAATAACGATCTATTCACGTACTCAGTCATCCACAAAAAATGCACTTGGAAAATCATCCTTATCCACAATCCAATCCACATAAGGATGTTGCCGACAACGGGAAAACCACCACAAAAAAAGAATTCCAAAAAAACTTGAATAAAAAAAAGAAAGCCGATGCCAATGGCATTTGCATCCTTTCTTCATTCTTTGGATTTGGATACAAAATACAAAAGAGAAAAAAAGGTTCAGTGTGATTTCTTGCAGGTTCGAATCTCGAATCCCATGCAAAATATTTCTAGGGTTTGCTCTTGCTTCTTTTCCTTCTTCTCCTCTACCTTTTAGGTTGGAATCGGAAAGGAAAAAAAACTTTTGAATTTAAAACCAAGTCAAAGTCAAATGTAGTGGATGTAGATTAGATATACGACTCTATACTGAAGTAGCTCCATAATAAAGACTTCACTTCAGAGTTGCCTTCTTTTCCGTCCCGTCCATAACAATTCTATTGTCGGTGTGGCCGTCATGGCCCTCCTCATAAAAATGTCGGGAAAAAAAGAG
>JAANSM010001290.1:0-19546 GCA_036850725.1 Orchesella villosa | reverse complement strand
GTGCGATTGTATCGGAGTTGTGTTTATGCGATGTTTGAAGTAGCTTTTACAATATGATAAGTTTTTATGGTTTATTAGAATTTTGGGGAAGTAGGATTAGTATTTATATATATATGGGAGTAAATGTGGTGAAAAAGTACAGTTGAGAGTGACGGTTAGCTTGTTTTATGATGATGCTAATGAAAAAGTCTTGGAAGGTTGAATGATGTGAGTGAATGTTGGCTGTTGATAAGCGGTGGATTACAAGCATAAAGTAAGGGATTGCTGGTAAATGATGGTTAGGTAGGTATTTAACCAAGAAATAGTTTTAGGTAAAAGAGTAGATTGAAAATTAATGTGTGAAGTTAGGACGAACGTTGATTTAGTTGGACGCCACTTTTATTAAATATTTTATTTATATTAATTTTAAGTAGTCGTAGATATACGGTACCGACGGTGCGTTTTGTTAAAGGTATACATAACTCAACTAAGGAGAATCTTTATATTTACAAAAATGGGTTATCATTCGAAGAAACGTATAAAAATCGATTGGCTTTATTTATTCTAAACCAATACACACTCGTAACTTTCTATGCTGACTCAGACGTGCACGCACACAATCGCTTATAATTACTAATATTTTTTCAAGTGACATCAATATTCAATATTATTATGACATGACATGACCGATCAATACACTTTCATGTTTTCACCCCCTCTCAGCTTTCAACTAGCTAGATATTCCGCGATAATCATGTTAGAAGCCCATTAGCCAAACGAATAATCATCCAATTTACAACTTAACATTTGACAGCTAAAAGCTCTCTTTCAAAATGAATGAGCAGATGAAATACAAAAATGACTAATACCTAAAAAATGTGTATACATACGAGCACGAACAACGCAATGAACATAAAGAATAATATTTTAGTTAATGAAGTCAAATAATATAGTTAACTTATATGTACTGCTCATTCGATCACTAAAACTTTCACCCTTTTTCACTCTAATGTAAGGGTGACTAATCATAATCACATGGAAAACTAACTACAGACATATATAGCATAGATACTGCTACTAATTAAGAGAGGAAACGAAATTGATGTCGTTTGCGTTGGGATCACATCAATCTCCATATCTCTGCTGTTGTGAACAGGAGCCATTAAGAGAAAGAGAAATAGATATTTATGACAAAGATTCATGATGATTACACATTCTCTCTCTCTTTTGTATCCACTCCAACAAATCTAACGGACAGGGCAACAACTGCTAACTGCATGTGGCAAATGAAATCTCAAGATTAATTTGGTTTATTGCACGTGTGTGTTTATGGATGGCCAACAACAAAAATGAATGCTTTATAGCTTTTTGTAGTTTCGAGATTGGAGTCTAAAAGGAATGATTATGTTATGATGATTGGTCAAAAAAAATGATACTTTTTTTTCGTGTTGGCGGCGGCAGGATCTTTGCCAATATTATTATCATGTAAATTTTATATCCCTACTTTTCATCTTTGATAACAAAAGGCATGCCAAATACCATTATTGATACCACCTACCAAAAAACCAAACCAGTAAGAGAGACAAGAGAGAGAGAGAGGTATATAAATTAAATGAAGCTTTTTAGCTAAAAGATTTTAAGAGATGTGATATGTTGGATGTGAAATATGTGTTTTATGGCTAGTTTGCAGCAATAAATATATTTCATTTTGCCATTAACTGCTGATTACATTTTTTTTTTGTGGTTGATTATCCTTGTTATGCCTTATCATCACCATGATCTTTCCTCGTCCATTACTGGCAACGCTGCATTTTAAATGCTTATTTGTTAGTAGTTTTATTTTATGTTGTTTAAATGATTGTTGGATTGTATTGTTGTGAGTGGTCACTGTGTACCAATGAAGATAGCGTGATTGTTTGTCCATTTCCCTTTGTAATGTTTGTGTTGTAGTAGTTTTGGTTGTAGATAAACTTGAAGATGGATGTTGTTACGTTAATGCGAAGCTTATAGGGTAATTTTAACGCTGATTTTTGTTTCTGCACAATAGTAATAAATTATTGTAGAGTGTAGATTCAATATAACAACCCTCTAAAAGTGTAATGGCACGGAAAATTAATTAATTCTAATTTCAAGTGGAGGAAGTTGTATTGTGAGCTTAAAAAATCGAATCTTAATTAGTTGAAATCTGTGTAGAAATAAAGACAAGCGTTCTTGTTTTCATAATTATTGTATTTAATAAAGTCTCTATTATAGAGCGGAGTAGTAAAGTAGTAATTCTCAAAATTAACAAATCTAAACAAAACCAGTGAAACTAATTAACTGTTAACTTTTTCCTTTGGCTGAAAATGTTCCAACTTCTCCAATCTCTAAAATGGTAAATAACCGAAGAATCTTCATTTCTGCTTAGTTTGTACGATGACAAAGATATTGTAGTAATCTAGAAATTAGTGGACGAGGATAGATCAATTTGATACATGTTGACTTTGTGTCAGTGCATACAGGTTGCACCTTGCTGCATATACCGGTGATGTGATTTGACCTGCAACATTTTTTCCAAACCAAAAAGACACGAAAGCGTGCACATAAAAACGCAATAAATTGAGCTTGATTTGATTATCAACTCCATTTACGTTTTCCTTCTTTTCAACTTCTCTTCCCATCCACATCCACCACACCATAACCAACCAAAACCACACATATATCCCATCACATCACATCACACACATCACCATCAATTTACTGCTTATCTTCATTTTCCCATTTACTTCTCTCTCTGCTCACAACTACTCACTCACTCTCTCAACTGAAGCGACAAGACAATCTAATGCGCAGCCAATTTATTACGTTAATTTTTCCCTCTTGTCATGGCCATTTAAGGTCATCCTTAAGAAGATTTTTCGCCGTGCCGACTTTCATTTCAAAAGATTGAAGTGTGATGGGTTGCCGACAAGTTGTGTAAAACGTATTAAATGACAAGTTGATAACCCGTTCTTATACTTTTCTTTCAAAAACCTCTCTCTATATCTTATATTCTATGACTCCACGTTATCATTATCATCTCATCAATGAATGTGATATGTGTGATGGGGCTTTTAAGTAATCAGACATGATCATCATGACTGACTGCCTTGTGCTCATATACATACACACTAATGCATGCATTTTTTTAGTCTTTTAATCTTGATGGATGGATGAATGGAATCGAAATTCGAAGGAGTGATTGTCGATTGCATATTTTAACATCATTTTTTTCTAAATGCCTTCCTTTGTTAAGTGTTTGTGCTCTATCAAATGAATTCTCCGATGATAGTAAATCCTTTTAGACAAAATTATAATCGCCCGAAAACCTGTCAAGCCATATCACATCGCATCAGGGCCGTCGTCATCATCAATTTCATCAACGTTGAAATGAGAGAGAAGAGGAGGAGGAGGAAGGCTAATATTATTTTATTATAGTAACTCATCCTAGAAATAATCTAATCAACTAATCATCCTATAATGCTTCAAGAAATAATATGAAGTGGGGGCGACAAAAATATTGATGCTAATTTATTCACATTTCCTGAAGCCCTAACCAAGCCGTTAAGGTGAAGGTGATAAATTGACGACTATAACTTCACGAAAATTAGGGCGAATTACCACTATTTACCTAGACCACAATTTCACCTTAAAGAAGGAATTGGTCGCATCTCCGTACTGGATAAATTAATAGATTGTAGAATAGTTTTTTTGTCGCCGTCAAATTTATACAAAGTACAAGTGTGACGTGACGAGTTGACACTCATTTGGCAAAAATCTTGTTTTTCTCTCTCTCCATCTTGTCACTTATACGCTTCCATTTACTTTCAACGTATTTAAGGTAGCACAGTATCTGTCTTGTCTCCTTGTCTTGTCTTTTGTCACATACATAGATCCAAAGCCCCAAATGAAAACTTATCTTGTACACACAGACGGACCCATACTACATAATATATTTTGTCGATTACCTCCATCCAACCTCCACGGGGTTTTTCATTACGCTCATTTTGTTTGTAGCTGATGGGATTGGATGTCAACTTGAAAAGTAGTCATTATCAACTATCAACATCGTTTTATTATTCCTTTTGCCGTTTTTATGAGAAGGAAAATCTCCATTTAAAAAATGTCTTGCGATTTGCTATACCATATACTCATTTTCTTTAACGTACACGTTACGATATCATATATGCACTTGCACTATGTTTGTTGACGTTTTGCTAGTAAATCTTTGGAAAAATCGTGCTTTGCGTCTTGACACTAATTATTTTTTCCCCTAAGCTGCCTACACACATGAATTTTCTTTTACAAAGTGATTTTATGACTGGCTCATCTCCTCATCGTCAGTCTCATCTCATTTCGACAATTTTTATTGGCCCATGATTCATTAAATGTTTTGACTACGACACAAAATTGCAATCACACCAAAACCCTATATAGTTTGAGTGTGCGTGAAATATTAAGTATGCTCATCATTCGTTTTTCTTCGTGTTCATGAAGTTTTTTATATTTTTATTTTGCAAACAGTTTAGAAAAATGAAGAGGTGAAACATGGAAATGGAGGTTTAGCATCATTAAAGTTTAAAAGTGACAATTTTCCTACCCAAAACATTTTCTTGGCGAGAGATTTTCTAGAGGGGAGACGAATTAAGTAGAGAGTTTTTTTTTGGTTTGGAGCTAAAGTCGTAAAAATCATGAGGTAAATTTTATTGAGTTTCTTTCTAAAATGTCAAGTCAAATTAAAGAAACGCTAATGACCATGACTCTTCGCTATGTTGTTCTATACTGCGTCGTAATTTTTACTGCTTTTCAGTTCAGCTTTAAAAATATGAGCT
Organism: Orchesella villosa; assembly: GCA_036850725.1. Lineage (NCBI taxonomy): Eukaryota > Metazoa > Arthropoda > Collembola > Entomobryomorpha > Orchesellidae > Orchesella > Orchesella villosa. Next base: position 14,717 of record JAANSM010001290.1, on the reverse strand, counting down.
ATAAAAACACTTTTATAAATCGTTAGAAGCAAGAGCGAGAGAGAGAGCATAGCATAAAGTTCACCTTTCCAAACGACTGTTTTTTTCTCCCATCTAAAAACCGGAATTGACATTGGCACTTATATATAAAATTCCGATTGGCATAGCTCACTTTATGCTTGACACATTCAATAAATTGTCAATCAAATCATTCAAATCCCTAGACACCCATATTATTTTCCTTTCTTCTGCGTGCGTCACAATATTTATGAGCCCCCAAGAAAAACAGAAGCTAAAAAGGTTTTATTTTGATGTGATCTTCAATCTTGATGATATGTAATATTATTATGGTGATGGAGAGATTTGATATTTGATTTCTTGAACAAAAAAATCATGACGAGAAAAACATTTAAGTGTCCGAACCTACAACGCTACAACCTACGTTTTCCTTTACGAGTTAGTCTACTAAAGTTCGAGAGGAAAAAACAAGTCAATCAAAAAGTTGTCGCATGTCAGCCCATCAATCAAAGGAAAGTCGTTAGTAGGCGCATGTGTCAAAGTCATCTTAAAGGAGTAATCTACAATCTGCACGAACAAGCATAAAATAAAGCAAGACAAAAAAAGCTCACCAACAACCAAACCAATTCATATTATTGTGAATGTATAATGAAGTAGTAAAAGTGGAGTGAGATGACGAGTGCCATATGCCATTTGACTTTGAGAATTGAGATAGATATAAATATTCTTGGCAAATGGCAAGTNTTGAGATAGATATAAATATTCTTGGCAAATGGCAAGTAGTTGGTTACTTGATAACTTGAGTTGCGTTGATGATGATAATGATTGATAAGCTGCTCATAATAACATTATATTACATTCATTTGCAGTCACTCTCACCCACACTAACAAACACGACAAGGGATTGTTATTACAGTAATAACAATTACTTATCATAAAAACAAGCTAGAAGAAGGGGACCTTTTCATTTCAATAAAAATTTGCGCATAGTTTATGATTATAATATGAAGGAGGTAAAATGAAACATGATAAAATATATATTATGATGGTTATAGGTTGCAATTTACAATGGCAAATTATCTTGCTCACTGCAAATTGTCACGTTGAAGTACAAATACAAAATGTGATGTGATTCTCATTATTATTGTTATTATATTATTGCCTTGTAATTTTTTTTAGTTATAACCAAATGTTCAAAGCACTTAATTTTTCCTTCATTCATTCCATTCCATAATAGCATTAAGCATTGTATACTACATCTCTTGCATTCCATTTATAATTCTAAAGCAATATAATTTTCAAGTTGAGAACCTAAATGGCAAGTCATAAAGAAGACTGACGATGAGTGTAAATGGCAATAAAAATTGCAAAAATTGTCCAACTTTACGAATCTTACACAACAAAACACATCTTAAAAGCAGCTCAAAGCACAAAACTTAAAGCTGAAATATGCACTGAGCAGAATTTATGCCATTAGAATAAACTCACGAACGGCGTTCTACCTATGTGATATGTCCTTGTGTGAAATGTAAAGCGTATAATATCTTCTAAGCTTTTTATTCATTTCAAGCTATATATATTTTTTTGATCCTCTTTGCTTATCGTTTCCAAAATATATTGGTCATTAAGTCTTGTCGACTTGACACAAATCCCCCCACTCCCGACATATTTATGTTTGTTTGCTGGTCGTTATTGTGAATGTTTTTGTGAAGCGAGCAAAAAAAAATTGTCATTGCTGTTGTCTTTTGTACACAGAGAGAACATGCACACACACACACATGTGTGCAGTTGCAGTATAACATAACACGACAACGACAGGAGACATTAGTTATTACATTACAAAGGCTGGTTTCTGCTCCTTCACCACTATATTTATTCTGAAGATGAAGGAAATGACGGCGTCGACGACAATGGCGACACTCTCTTCTTCCTTCTGCAAAAGAGTCATTAAGCATGAAGCGTCTAAAAGAAAACAAGCTTCTTATTCATATTATTATTCTTCTCCTCGTCTACTCTCCTCTCCTCCTTCTCTACTCTTTTACAAGGTGATTAAAAAGCAGCTGAAAAAGATGACGAATGGGGATCCCCATTCTCAAAAGAATTTCATAATGGAAATGAATCACAATTTACTACATTACTTATCCCATTCAGCTGCGAAGCCTATACTACACCAAGCAGCGGTGCTGTAATTTATGGGAGTGTTTTTGCTTGCGCGTTGTCGTCTAGCTCTCATTCTACAGACTTACAGAGCCCATTGCAAAAAAGATATGGGAACAAGTAAACAAGAGCATTTTTTGATATCCGCTTTTAACGAATTTATCGCTCTGTGTTCTTCTCCCGTGAACCATACGATATAGCAAGAAGAGAGAGAGAGGAGAGAAGATGAATTTTCTCTCTTGGTGAAATGAAATCCTCATGCAACACACACAAAGTTAACCTTGCTCCATGCATAATTGCATAAAAAGAGAAAAGAGGGTCTAATTTACGTCAGCAACCTCCTCCACAAAAACTAAACTGGTTGATACTGATGTTGCTGACTATCCTCTTCTCCAATTCTGCACCACAATAAAGCTAACTATACTCGCCGAGTTCTCAGTAGTCACTTGTCTCTTTTCTACCATGGGATGGGATGGCATTACTAATGTTTCCCCTATTTTCGGATGATATACAGTTTCGATAAAATATCTTGAACTTTCTCTTTGGCGACTTGAGCTGTCACATTTGGAAAATATATGAGAAAGCTGGGAAACATACTTTTTGTTCTATCGCAGGAGAGTAGAGAGAGAGAGACTGAGAGGGCAACCCAAAATGCTCCTCTTAAACCACCACATATTACACAGTCAGAGTCGGCAGTTTAGTTTTCATAATAAAAAGTCAGCCTCTATATTTCTCTCTTAAACTCTCTTGTCCTTGTCGTCTCTTATGTATATCTTATGGTCTCCTGTTCTGCTTGACTCAACTTGACTATATATACTTTTTACTGTATATATTCCTTGCTGTTCCATATTCCATTTTCTACGAAATAAGCAAGCAACTCAAAATCTTGTAATCTCTAGCAAAACATAAAATGTTCTTCTTTCATAATGGATGGAAAGAATTTTGGAGACAAGGAGAAGAGACGAAGCAGCGGCTGAAATTGCTCTTATTATGCATATTACAATATTACACATAAAAAATGAGAATGCATGTGTGTATGTAAGCAAAAAGCGAGGAAAGATTTGTTGCCTTTTCCGATCTTTCTCTCTTTCTTTCCAACGTTTTTTGTTATTCATCTTCTTGTTGGTGAAATGGGAATTGGTTGAGTTGGCTTGGTGGTGGTTTGGTGATGTGAGATGGTGGCGGCAGCAGTTTGTGCAGTGGTGGGAATGGGAAATGGATATGGATGAATGAATGGAATAGTTTGGCTGAAGGCTTCATTCTACCGACTAAAGGAGAGTGGAGTAATATAGTTGAGGTTGAATAAGGTTGTAGCTTTATAGAATGCTGTAAGGCTTATTACTTTCTGGAGCAAGACGATAAAATAACATATGTCTTGTGGGGACAAGATTGGCAAAATTCATTGCCTTTAAATCACCCGAGAGAGAGAGAGAGAGAGAGAAAGAGAAGGAGAGGAGGAGGAGAGTGGGAAGAAGGAAAGTGACCGTTTTGCGTGTCATGCTGACATTGCAATGTAGATAGGGTTGTTGTGGTTTGTAGAAGGAATTGCGAACATTAAGGAATATTTTTGTTCTTTTGAAATATCATTTTTACTTTGCAATTAATGTATTCCTACTATAGGAGGGGATTCTACAATCTACTTCAAGTAGTATTTTAAATTGTTGCATATTTAAATTATATTAGCATCGAAGTCAATCATATGATATTCATTGACGATTTTCTTTGCAAAAATAAAACCTCATTTTTTTCTTATTGGAATACTTTAGATAGAACTTCCATTATCAAAATCATGTAAATTTTAAAATTTATTTAAATGAATTTGCCTTTACGAAATATATGTATTCGATCCTTGGCCTTATTTGCTTTCTGAATGTCGGAAGTTGGAGCCAAAAAGACCTGGATGTTTATGTAGATTGAAGGAAACGCGTCGCTGAATCCAAAATTATGATTAAGTCTGGAAGCACGTGCAATCCTTTAATTCTACATGGGTTGTGTATAGTGCATAAAATTTATGCATGTATTCTGCCTGTGGCATACTCGTTTTGCTTTGATATACCTTTGAAAATGTTACTTACATTCAGTTAGTGAATTAAGACGATAAAAGATTTTAAAGAATGAAGAAAACAATGGGAAGGATTTATCTATATTCTACGTATATTTTATGTCACCAAAACCAAACTGTCTCATTGAATATTCAAGTAGGGATTAAACAATAGAGACTGCAAAAATCTTTGAAAATTCCAGGACAGATCTTTAGCTGTAGTTGTTTTAAATGTGGGTTCCTATGCATTATATACAATTGGGGAAATAATTGATTGGATTCGGCGTCATTCATGTTGTTTCATATATTTTAAAAATTGTAACACTTAGTAGATCTGGGATAAGCGCACTAGAAATGTTTCATACGCAATGTCATATACAACTGAAAATTCTTCTTCGATCTGATTTCATGTATGTTCAGTTTTACTCTATTGAAAAAGTTCATGTCAAATCAAAATGTATCATATCATCTCCCAGCTATTCATACAGAAAACTCTCAATCTCAAACCTTTCATGTTACCGATCCACCCGACACACACAATCCCAACACACTTAAAAGACCGGATGTGACTCTGCATAAGCTCTCTAGCTAATTAAATTCCTTAATGTATAGAAAATGCCATGGATTTGCTACGGTTCTTTTCCAGCTCTCAACTTCCATATTCCTTCAAACATACAATGAGTTTTACTTTTTCACTCGATTCTCTCCAGTTTCCAGTTAAGTGGTTTATCACTATCACATCCCATCCCATCATGCATTACACATTCAGAGAAAAATCTGTTTTAATGATGTCCTTTGAAATTCATTCAAATTTTTTTATCTCCCATTCAAGCTTCATCTCATTTTCTCTCTCTTCTCTTTTTCGGCTTTTGATTCAAGATAACCCACGGCGTGAATCTGCAGTTATTACTTGATAAAAAAAACAGTTAAAAGGAGAAAGGGAACAGATGCTGATAAGCTGAACTGAAGCTCATTGTTTTTCTTTGCTAAACAATGCTGTGCATTCATTGATACAATTGTCATCGTCATCATCCCATCAGTAAACTAAACTAAACCAAACCACCATGTTGTTCCGTTGTTTCTTCTCCTTTTATCTAGTAAGAACAAGCAGCAAGCTGAAAGACAGGCTCTTCATTTGATCTTCAAGTGACGTTGCGTTGCTGGAGAGAAGAGCAATCAAGAGGAAGAGAATAAGAAACAGAGCTCGTCATTCCCGTCATTCTCTCATTTATCATCACATCACCACACTTTTTGTCTTTTCTCCTTGATGATGTAATGCTTTTGCTTAAATTCTCAAGATGGTGACGACCACGATGATGATAATTCATATTCCATTCCAGCTCTTGCTTTTCAAGAGGCTTTCACTTCTCTGTTGTATATATGCTCTTGAGTGACAAGTGATGCGTGACGGGGCATTCTCCATTTGACAACAAAAAAGAAATTCCGACAAGCTCCCGTCCCGAAACCAGACAAGCAAGGCTGCCGAGAGATACTTATGTATGTTGACGCTGTAGGATTTTCGTTTGTTAACCTCCAAAAATCATAATCACAAACATCAATTCTCGGAAAGTAGATAAACAATTGGATGAAATGGGGTACACTTCTTATCAGCCACCACACCATTCCAAAAGGCTTCATTAATAAGATAAACAATTTTTATGTTGAATTGACCTACATCAGCTCCCAATCACGTGAACACACGCGTTTTCTTTTTTATTATTTCTGGAAAATCACGATAAAACATTTTATTCATCATTACAGCTCATTTCATAATTTAAAAAAATTGTTTTGCAAAATTTATGCTCACTGTATCAACATCAATTCACGTCAAGAAGTCAAGACTATATTGTAAAGTTATATTCACATGGTCAAAATGAAATAATAAAATGATATGATTCATAAAACGTTCTCATTACATTGAGCTCACTTAAAATCTGAAATTGATGAAAAGGAATTTATTCATCATCAATATTGTAGGACAGACAAAAAGTGTAATTTTATGTCAGTCATAAAAATATATATAAATGTGATATAATGAATATGAATAATGGCATGCAATTTGATTGTGGAAAATATCAAACTCAAGTTTTCCTTATGAGTTTTACACATTTGCAATAAAATATTGCCCCTTGTTAAAAGACAAGGAACAACTTTATGAGTTTTATTGATGTTGCAGGTGATGTGTGGCGTGGGCAATGAAATATACATAAATATACGTAACACTCAAAAACTGTTGAAAAATATATATGATAATTTAGTTTAGGTTGCGGTTGTAACCCTAAAATGCAATGCAATCCCAAGAATATTATACTAGTTCGTTTATGTTTATATATTTATGTATATATCCTTTTTTAACGGACGGAACGACCTCAAATAAATCCCACAATTTCCGTCCATGTCCGTCATTCATATCAAAAAAAGTTGTTGAGAGCGACAGCACTCAAGTGCCCAATAAAAAGGAAGGCTTAACAGATTTTATGTGATGAATGTGGATTATAGATATGAGATGGATTAGTGTTTCAGGGGTGATTGTGATTGTTGATTACACACTACTCTATATACCACACTCATGTTTTCGTTTTATTGGATGGTTTGCCGACATCAGTGTATTTAACACTTTATGTATTTTTTAAACAATGTTTATACACATGTGCGTATGTACTTCAACTGGATGTGCAACTAGAATATAAATGGTTGAATATGACTACTATGAATCTTTAGTTTTATGAGGTTGTCGGTTGTAAATCAATAAAACAATAAAAGAATATAATATGATGGTTATGGTATGATAGGGATATTTTCGTTAATGACAGTTTAGAAGCTGAAAAAAGAAAACAATGCAAGCAATGCAGCCAATAAATTGGTGTTCCAAAAAGCAGAGGTCAGTTTTGTAGGTTTGACGCTGATTTTACTTTTGAGACTTTTGTAAATATTATATTGTAGCATAGATTAATTTCCAAGAGCTTCGTAGATAGTGGTTGTATAATAGTTTAAGATTGGTCATTAATGGATCAGAATAGTGCGTTTCCAAAAATATATATATCACGAATTTTGTTGTAGCGTAAACAAGTAAAATTACATCTAAAATATGAAAATTCTCATCTTTTCCATTTATTTATGAGATTCATTCTGCAAAATGACTGACATATCCTCCTTGTTTTATATAATGCATAGGCACACATGCTTTTTCAACCTAAACCTCATTTTATATGAAAACTCGTGTGCACGAGAGAAAACTCAGAAACTCTTGCATCATTATCGCTATAACGTCAAGACATTACTTATCATCCCTCCTTCCTGATAATCATCTCGGTCGGCATCTTCTTCACACAAGAGGCTATAGAGGCTCCAGGCAGGCTGCTAGCAATTCAAAATAAAATTCGCATCTTCACACTATTATCGTCATTCTTTTCCCTTTCAGCTTTCAGCCTAGTCAGTCTACTTATATAGAAAGCAGACTACATAAAAATATCAGTGCAGCTGAAAAGCATCAACCATCTCTCAAGCCGCGTTGTTGGCGTTGATAATAATAAAAATACAAACTGTGTACACATCCCATCACATCAACTAAGACACTTACCATGCGCTTGTCTGTCAAGGCAAGTCAAGTCGAAGGATGATGTGATGATGATGATGATCAGGGAGTGATAATAAGGTTTCCATGCATCTTTCTTACGTCTAAAAAAATTCACGCAGGAGGAGAGAGTCTAAATTGATATGATGGTAAAATCCATTCTTTTTACTATTAAACTGGACAAAACCAGAAATAATTCATGGCATGCCATATAAAATTCTCGTCTATTTGATCCCCTCCATACGTTACGTATTTTTCCTGTGAAGAGCTGTCATCTCTATCAGTTTTCTATGCTGTTATCATCATCATCACCAGCCCATCACATTATTTTTGCGTTGTTCCTTTAAAAGTTCACATCAAATCTTGCATCATCATATTATATATATATTTATATGTTGTCTGTTTTCAAGGAGTTTTTGCTTCTTCCTTCCAAAGAGCACCATTTCAAGAATGGGATGAGACAAGCGAGACAACCTATGATTAGCTCTTGACAGTTACACACACACACAGCACAGCATCAACATCAACATCATCAGGAGTAGCTGATGGTATAAAAGAATCTTCTTTGTATTTTGTATTAATAAAAAATAGAGCTCTTCTCTTCGTCTCTCTTGACTTTTTTCTCTTCTTGTTGATGTTGATGATGTGAGTGGAGTGAAGTGAGCACTGAACTGACTGACTCACTCATTCCATTCATTGTAGAGAAGTCAAGTCGTCAGACAAGCAAAAGATGGAATGGAAATGATGAAAGGAAGCCGACTTTTGACAGGAGCAGCACAACCCCTTTCATTCCAAATCTTGAGCTTGATGTGATAAGAGAGAGAGAGAGAATAACAACAATAATATCAAAAAAATTAACGTAAATGCTTTAAGCTTTGTTTAGCTATTAAATGCATTGCATTATAAGTATTTATGAGAGTACACAAAACACAACACAGACACAAGACACACATATGTGTTGTGTGTGTACAGAATTAGAATAAATGACAAGACAAGGGCATGTCTTTGAAGGCAGGTTGAAAGTTTGAAGCGAGAAGTCAACTAGAGAAGCTCATCTCATTAATACAATGAATTTGAATTATAAATGGGAAGCACTGTTTTGGTAAAAGTACATTTTTAATGGGAGAAGTGAGATGAGAAGAGAACAGTTGATTTCTTCTTGTCATTAGGGATTTCAGCGGGTTTGTTTTGTGTGTAGGTAGTAGATTGGAGGTTGGATTGGAGGTAGATAAGTAGGCAGCTTTGGATATAGTTTGGGATTGCTGATAAATATATGATACATATCAGGAGATGCCGACATTCACATTGTTAATCCTGAATGATATATAATTGTTCGGGTTTTAGTCATGCTTGTTTTGTTCATGCCGCTGCAGTGATGAATAATCAGCACGGTTTGGAAAAACGTTAGTTTTATAATGATTTGTTCGTTGGATTTTTGGCCATGAGTATTTCCGGTACGTCGTACGTCCGGTAGTCGGTTACAGTTTGCGGAATGGATTATTCTAATTGTGTTTAATCATAATCATTCATTGTCATTTAATGTGTTACATCTGCGCCAATCCATTTCAACGTTATCAGGACGGTTGAATGCATTATACACCCAATAGGATATACGATTCATAAACAGGGCTTTCAATTTGGAATCAAAACAGAAGTTGTAATGGCTGCATAACAATATATTGTTTCATTCGAAATTTGAATGTAAAACATTTTGTGATTTTGCATTTACGATGCAATTAAAGTACTTATAATATGTTCATGTAGTTTGGAATGATAACGTAGAGGAATCTTAACCACAAACCATTAGTTGGACTAATTACCCACCAAATAGACTCCAACGGGATCCGATCTCCTATCAACGGTAATAATAATAAGTTTTCAATATAACTATATCAGCTTCAAACCTATACATAAAAAACAAATTCGTCAAATTGGAAACATGCTTTACTTAATGCATATCAAAACCTTGCTTTGTAGCATGTTAATGACTGTGTTTAATTTCCTTTATGGTAATAATTCTATGACCCTACGATTCAAACCTAATTAAAATTTTGAATTTGCAAACGCATTGATGAAGAAACTCACTATTATAGCTAAAAATTGAAGACGAATGTTATATCGACGCATACAGTAAATAGTGAACACACCTAGATTGTAAAAGCCAAAAGAAATATAGTATTTGTTCACAGACAACATTGAGTCTATCTCACTTTATGGTAAAGTGCTTTAATGCTCTGTTGCAATCGTCCATTAATCCCATGTGCATAAAGGTGAGCACATAATATGTTGATGTTGTATACTCACACACACAGTATCACTTTAACAAAAAAGGAGAAGCCGTAAACAATCGGCTCTTTTCTCACAAATTTTCAACCATTTAACTAAGCCTTTTAACAACCTCCCGACAACGAGGAGGTGGACCAATTCTCCGACTCAACTACACAACAGTAACACACAACGCCACACCATTTATATATACTTATACCTTCCTACAACACATGAGTCCACACACATGAAATATTATCACAATTCCAATATTTTACAGAAAAGCCTTTTTACTTCGGACCCCCACAGCTTGACAAATGGGGTCCGGCTCCTTTTAACTTTTTTTTCTCTCTCTCAGTTTTTCTTATTTAATGTAATGTACACGTCTTATTGCTTCTTCTTGACCATTTGGTCACACTTGGAGCTTTTCGAGAGAAGATAAAATGAACCTTGTCTTTGTCTCTCTCTCTTTCTACCTATTTACCACGTAACACGTATGTATAAAGTATACAATATTACAGCAATAAAAATAAAAGTTTTTTTTGTGAATAGTTTTACTTGATACATAATACATACTTGATAGAATTACTTGTGTATATGCTTTTGTATTTGTGTGGACTTGTACACACATATAATATAAATAAAGTTAACATTTAATAACTTCTCCTGGTTCTTATTTTTTTTCATGGAGGAAAGATTGATGATAGTTTTTCTCTCTTGCTTGTCTTCTTTAACTGCACACTTATTCACTTTTTACTACCACTTTTACCATTCTTCTCTCAAAACCAAGAATAAAGTATGGAAGTTGACTGTTTTAGCTTAGAGAGAGTATAATATAATGGGGTAATGATCGTAAATGAAGAAAAGAAAAAAAATGTATGTGGAAGACAAATAAAAAGGGGGAAGAATGTTTGGAAAATTTATGCGTTTTGTGGACTAGTCGGTAATGAGAATTATTTTTCTTTGAGATGATCACTACGTTCTGAAGTTATCTAATGGACAGCGAAATGTTTGTAGAAGATGAGGAGCATTATATTTGTACTCGGGGAGATGTGTATGAAAATTTGGATTTGAATTCGAACTAGTGGAAAGTGTAAAAAATAAAGTTAACTTGAATAACTTTACTAACAATCAATTGATAACCATTTAATGGGTGACGTAAGTTACATCTAGTACTCTTGAATAATATTTCGCTATTTTGCGAAACATTTTGGGACGCCCAACTATACCAAGAAATTGTCCGCCAGAATTTCCGGCAGTTTTCAGAGTTCCATAGTAAAGTTGCTTTGCACTCGTCTAGTTGTGAGCTACAAATATATTCATCTTTCGCAAAAATTCTAATTTACAATTATTTACAGCCAGATCATCATCTCAGCAACGTCATAATCGTAAATATTCCAATCGCATTTTATATCCTTGTCTTATTGCAACAAAAGTTTTTACAAAAGGAAATATAGCACGCAATTCGCATTACAACTTATCTACAGCATCACCATTATTATAAAGCATACCATCTTCGCTCTTCGCTACAATAACGAACAACCCATGTCCGTCATCATAAGCTACTCTGACTTTAATGGGTGATGTGATCCTTATCCTGCACAATAACTTGCAAGAAAAAAGATTGTATAGTGCGCTTAGGAATAGTAAATTACATGCAAATCGTTTAGTACAAAGTCATGAAGTTTGTCATTTTGTGACAGGTATGAATAATGGTGACAGTCACTGAGCACATGTGTAGCTAAGTAAAAACATTGTCCATAAATAAATATAATCAACTTAGCCTTGAGATATAATGTTATTAGCTGGTAGGTATTAAGCAGTTAGAAATAACAAGCATAGTTAGACAAGTATCGTAATCAAATGATAAAGTGAGAGCTTTCAACCTATAATTTGTGCACATCAAATACTTCTCCGACAAACAAATAGACGGACAGAAACTCATACAAATTCATGCATAGAGAATCTTTGTCCTACTCTTAAACAATAAATATTTTGTGGCTAAATTTCAAGAACAATATATTATAACTAAAGAATAAATTGCAAATAAAGAAAAGGAAGCGTTTAACACATCGCACATCACCCATCCACGCAAATAATTTAGTGACAAAGTGGTTACAACTTTGAAGCTGGCATAAAATTGCATAAAAAATTCACCAGACAATCCAATAACTTATACAAAACTCCTTGACTGGAGTGCTTTGGCTTTGGTTTTGAATTTGGCTTTGACTTTCAGTATGACCATAGCAAATGTAAAATTATTGTTATTATTGTCCCCTCTCTCTGGTAAATAGCTAAACATATATTATTACCATTGGATTTCAGCAGTCAGTGAAATCAAGAAATGAATGCAAATTACGTAGTGTGTCTAATTTTTTCCCTAAAAAATCACCTACCACCGCCATTCAGTTTGATTTATACGTGAAGGGACTATTAAAAATTGGGAGTTTATGATACAATGTTAAAAACCAGAGGAAAAAATATGAGTTATGGGATAAGATGAGAAGGCACGCTATGCCGTGCCATGTCATATGCCATCCTCCCTCCTATCCTACAATCCATCCTACCAGAGAGACCAGTAAAAAGTCAAGAAGAACAAGAAGATAACAATATACATAGTTTCTTCCTGTGAGATAAACTCATAATTTTTATTCTGTTCTCGCAAATTAATCATTCAATCTCCTTATTATTCTTAGAGTCATCCTCCTTATGAATTACTTAAGAGTGGAAAAACATTATTAATTATCTTTAAACCAGGTGCGCACACTGTGCATCGCACGGAGGCGGTAGATATTTTTGTAGAGGTTTGTCCTCATCTCATTTTGCATTTAGTATATCATGTAACTTATTCAGCATTGGTATATACAATTATGAAGTTGCTTTATTCGTATCTATTCAAAATATAAATTTAAAGATGTAAAATGAAGTTTAAACGGCATTCAAATGATTCATACTAATTCATAGTCTTACTGGATTCCCATAAGTTTTACAGAGAAATATTTTTTGCTTTTGATGTGACTGCACAAATGTCCGCGGTTGACTAGAGTTGACTCTTGTTTCATATTGATAAGATGAAGATGATGCTGATAAATCTCACAAAAATGTCTTGAGAAAAGATCCAGTTGGCAGATAGGATTATACTAAAGCATATATTCTTATATATAAAAGTGTAGTCAAGAGTAAAAAAGAGAATGATGATGACGATGACGCGTGTTGACTCTTGTTTCATATTGATAAGATGAAGATGATGCTGATAAATCTCACAAAAATGTCTTGAGAAAAGATCCAGTTGGCAGATAGGATTATAGTAAAGCATACATATTCTTGTATATAAGTAAAAGCGTAGTCAAGAGTAAAAAAGAGAATGATGATGACGATGACGCGATCTAAAGTGAGATAATCCTCCTCCTCCTCTGTCTCTCCCATCACGCACCATATGATATGATGCAAGAGGGAGAGAGATGACAAGAATTTTGACAACTTTCTGACTGCTCCTTGCTGAGAACGATTTTAGAGGACGGGAACTTGACAAGGAGAAATTGATTTATGTACACGACAGCCCAGTGCGCGCGGCCGACAAAAATGAATTGTGTGATAAAAATGGAAAATTGCAGTTTATTAAGGATGCTGACAACCATCTTTCTTCTCCTCCTTATAATTTTTTCTATTATTCTATTAACTATATTTGTACCTTTGCTAATTTCTTGTTAAGAAATATAAAANTTTGCTAATTTCTTGTTAAGAAATAATAAAAAAATGTGGACGAATCATAGCTCCTAATTGAGCACGATCGTTTTCAAGGTGAGAAAATAATTTGGGAAAAATAAATCTTGGTGAATGAGTCAAGACAAAACGTAATATATAAGCCGCCTGTCAAATTGTGAATTGCAAATTTGCAGAAAATATGCTTCGGGCTTTGCTATATGCACTACATGCATGTTGCCATCATGATGATGCAGACGGGATGCTAATGATTACGATGACATTTGTCAAATGACAGTCATTCTCTTCTCCTTCTCTCCCATCATCTTGACAATTTTACAATGCAAAATGCTTGTCTTTTTCTTAACAGTCAACCGTCAACACATTCACAATGGGGAAGACGGGTTCCGCCCAAAAAACTCATTGTTATTCATGGGATCACAATATAACAATTGGAATCACCATATAACATACCTATCTTCTTGTGCGATTCGAAAGCGTGTATGATTTTAAATATTTTTTTGCACTGTCACTCTCACAATCAGAGTGACTCAAACTCAAGTCAGGATAGACGAAGAAGACAATGATTTTTTTTTAGTTTCAAATTGGGAAGCTAATTAGAGGAATGTAAAATGGAAGCCCTTGAAAATTTTGACGAAAATGGAGGCCTATTCTAGTCCCAAATGATGAGGATGACTGATGATATTACACAACAGTGGGGTGATTTATTCTTATTGTGAAGAGGACTAAGAGGAGACCCACCAAAACGCTTTGTGTGTCTCTCTCTTTCAAAAAAATTTTCTTAGATTTGGATTAGTGATGCTTGAACATGAACATGAAAATTGTTTCCCACAAAGTACAAGAGTGACACGATTGACGATGATGACACATGGAGAGAGAAGCGACAAGAGGCACAGCACACAGCGCAGCCGGCTCAATGAATGATGTTAGATTTGGATTTGGATGTGATGTGATGTGATG
>JAANSM010001289.1:0-19553 GCA_036850725.1 Orchesella villosa | reverse complement strand
AGTAGAAAATTGCTGCAGGCATTGCCGACTCAACTATTTCAACGAAATCGCAAGCTTTTGTATCTTGCATCGGTTGCTGGTTATGATAATGATGTGATGACTAGATAGACTTGTCCAAAGCGTGTAAATACATATTTTTCATACGATATCTGATTGCTCCTAGACTTTGTAGGAGTACGTTTGGTGACTATTGGAGTAGCTTAAGCCCACTTTATAATTACATATTTGACATATTTTATGGATTACTATTACTACATATTACATATGTATTTACATATTTTGGCATTTTACCTTGAATTCGCCGTTATTTTGGATATTTTGATTTTTTTCATAATTTTATGAAAAATCCATTGAACTTTGATAATATTGTTCACGAAACCTACCATTTTGCTTTCAAAAATATGTAAAAAAAAGTAAGTATACTTAAAAAGTATATAAAAAGGCACTATAAAGTTCACATTGGGCAAATTGACTTGAAATTTTATCGATTAATGAGAATCAGTCTTCAACTCCTTAAACTGGAAAACGTATTATGGGTACAAATCTACAGTTCAGAGTCGATGGAAGGTGGAAATGTTGCACTTGCCGAAATTATTAGACATAGAATGTATACAAGCACATAGTTGTAACCGCAATAAAGAAAATGAAGTATGACCAGAAGCAAAAGTAATACCAGTAGGTCAAAAACGGAAGCGTGGAGTTGTAGTTGTAATTTCGATCTCAACCCTTTTAAAATGTAATTTGTAGTTTTTATTTCTCAATGCAGCTTGAATATTAATGATTCTGAAATTAACCAATAGGTTACTTATGCGATCACATTTATTTTTGTTTAATTTATTTTCAGTTTACTTGTTCATAAGTGGACATGTTGGTGTTACACATTTAAAGCCATATTAATAAATCAATGTTATAAACAACATCTTAAACTATTTTAATGCAAGTCTTAAGTACCCTCCGAACGGCTGAAAGTGCGTGTGATGCTGCAGGAGTCAAAATATTTTTTGAAATACTAAAGATGCTGCCTTAAGTTATGTACCGTATCTCATTACCTTTTAGAAATAACAATGATTTTTCTCAAATTAAGTTTTCGCCTTCCTCTCCACAACCCAATGCATTCCCTAGTAAGGTTACCAAGTCGCATTTTCAGTAGTGTCCAAACGTTTCTACCCATCTCTAGCAGAAACATACAGAACCCTAAACTCCACATCATGAAAGTCACAAACATTATCGACTCTACTCTGTCATCAACCGTCATGACAACCGGATCCGTGTTCTTGCTCATAAATACCTTTGGCAGCCTGACTGCATCCGTAAACCCATTCCAAAAGAAACGAATGCCACTTTCATATAAGAGTGCACTCATTACTCGCTTAACTTCCGCGGCCAATATCGAATATCTTATCCAAATGAGTCCAGTGCCTTGGTCGTATTCTTTCTTAGCAAAATGACAATTTCGATATATTTTGAGTTTAGGAACTTTTTGAAGTGAATACTTGTTAGATGTAAACACGCTCAGTGGTGACGTAATCTGCCCATCCAAAGCCCTTTTAAAATCATTGTAATTGGCAAATCTACTTTCATATAGCGTAGGGGTCCAATATTTAGCAGAATAAATGTCTCCAGCAAACCCTTCTCTCTTTAAACTTGCCTCAAAATTACGTGCCACACCTTTCCGTAAGTAGTTAGCGATATCCCGCAACTGTTCATATTTAATCGATATTTCTGGTGAACTCACTTTGAATCCCTCATTAAGAAGTTCTGTCAGTGAGCTACGAACGTATGGCTCCGGTGGAACAATCATTTTCTCAGCCATGACGCAAGTGTAGATGAATTTGAGGAGAAAGCAAACGCTTAGAAATAGCATGCTCACAGTAAGTGTCCTTTCTGTCCAATTTTGTACAATTATTGTGTATACATCAAATAGAATTTGTACGGTACTCCGTCGCATCTCAGCTAGTCGTTTGCTGTAACGATTTTCAACGAGTATCCAAATGGTTACCAATCCAGTTGACATTGCTAACGCGATCCAAGTGTAACGATCAAAAGGTGCCCCAATCACATTCACAATTGGAGGTATAACGCTTTTCTTTCTTATATCACAATAATGCAGTAGAGTTCGAAGGACGTCATAGTACAAAACATGTTCGCCTTCGAATTTCATTACATTAAAGTGAGATTCACTGAAAACTGTCATCTGAATCCTAGCCTTGAAGTAGATTTCACGCCAAGTATATCCCGGAGCATCTCCTCTAGAGAAGTCCGCAGAATAGTTAAGATGAGCAGCCAAATTCATACCGATCAAAATATGGATGTTCCAACAAGATGGGTTGTTTTTGTACCATTGTTTTCGGCGCCGGAATAGTTTTTCGCTGTAATGGCAATAAACACGGTAACGGCCGTGATGTGCAGCGTGAATGTGAATTAACGGCTTTGATAACAAAGTAGACCATGATGGACTTTCTGGGTGGTTTGGAAATGCAGACTGATCGTTAGAGAACCGCTCAAGATAGTCATGCTTTGGGAAATGCTTGAGCAGCAAATCCGTAAAGGGTTGGGTGAAGATGCTGGCTGTCTCAAATCGGTGGAGCTCCGGCTCGCATTGCGTACAACACCATTCCACCCTTTTTATCTTTGTTGTTACGCTGTCAATTACCAAAGCAAACATTGGAGCTGGTGGCAACAATGTAAAGTCTTTTAGTATTTTTTTGCCACTTGTTCTTGTTGTATCAGTTGCGTAGCTCAGAATTGCATTATCAGTTGCGCTGAGGGGTAATCTTCGGTGGCCAGCAATGATTCTTAACCAAATTTGCCATCTGTCCTGAAACTCGCTTATAGGAAGGGCTTCAAAGTTATTTGCGGAATATAAATTTGTTGTTTGAGAAATATCCGTCAAAATGATTGAACAAGTTTTTTCATGGATAGTGTTAGAAAATTTTGTTGGAGCGTAACTTTCAATGCTTACAGCTTCGGGATATTGTGATGTTTGAAGGATATCAGAATCGTCTGAAAATTTCCAGATTGGGCGGGCCTCGTCAGTTTGAACCCACGTAAGCTTGTTAGAAATTCCATTTGTTGTTACGATTTCATTGAGATATTCGTATAGTTCCTTTGATTGGCTCGTACACCAGTGATGTTTGGGTGAACATTTTGCAACGTAGATTGTGCAAAATGAATTATTTTTCAAAGTTAATGGGGATTTGGAACGGAGCACATGTTGCTGAAGAGAGGAGTAGGAATATGTTTGCAGCAATTACTGTTTGTTGAAGGGTTAGATGAGGCATGATGGCCGAGAATTAGTTGAGAAGCTTGTCCTTATGACAAATTTATTTTTGATAAAATTGTTTTGATTTTATTTAAAGTTTGATTTAAATAAAATTGTATTGTGAAAAGGTTACTATACGAAATGATTTTGGGTATTGTAAACCCTTTGTAAATTTATTTCTTGCTTGTTAAGCATTTGCTTTTCGAATGACCGTGCTCATTTGAGAGAAGTAGAAAATTCAACATTTCGCAGCTACAAAAAGGCATATTTCCGCTTTCTGTTTAGGTTACGAGTATTATTATAGATGTAAAGTTGGTAGTCGGTAGCTTGTGAATACTAATTGCATACTAACTTGATCGCGTGATATTATTTCCGGACTTTGTTTTTGCCCAAAAGTAATTTGAAAACTTAGGTAGTTTGAAACTTCAGTCCGTATTCTGACTCTAATTTTGGAGTGTTTATATTATAGTTTATTTAGTATAATTTGTGTGTTAGTTTATCTTCAAAGGGGAAACCGAAAGGTATAGTGGGGGATTAAATACTTATCAGCAAAGAAGCTCTCTGAGTTGACTGAGAATTGGAGAGGTTGAGGAACAGCCAAGTAAACTAATGACTATTGTGCAGTGAACTGCGAACAAAACATTGTGAGTTATGAGAAAACTTAAGTGGTATATGTAGCTACAGTTTTCATAGTAATAGTAGGTAGTAGGTTTGTTGAATAGCAGTATATGGTATATACGGTATTACGGTAGTTGTAATTTCATTTTATTTGTGTTCATATTTTAATCGGTGGCTACATCTGCATAAAACCATATAAATAAATGGTAATCTTACTGGAAAGAAATCATTGTACTTTGCACAATAATCAGAATACGATTGGCACAATAATCAGAGTGCATAAGGGACCGGTGTCTAATTAAGTATGAAATCGCTAGAAATTTTAAGTCTTCAAGAATTTATAAATTTAACGAATAAAAAGCTGTAAATTGGAAGGCTGTGCTGATCCTTGATTTTCAAATATATGCATCAAACGATCTAAGAATCTTTCATATGCATATGGGTTTTAATTCGCAGCAGACTGTTTCCAAACAAACAGGTCGATACCGTAGTAAGGGTTCAGGTCCTTACTACGAAATCTGGGACCTTTGGCAATGAAAACATACTTTATACCCTTATATGAGTCTTATACTCTGACTGAATGAGCAGATAAGAGTTACGTGAACATTTTACATCAATCTATTGATCCATAGGTCTACTTTAATTGCAATTTTAACAGGTTTTTTCATTCTAAGTGTATGCGTGCTTAAACCTTCTAATTTCCTCTGTTTAACTTGGTTTACTGAGCACCAGGCAAGCCGCTCATGCTAGAATACCTTTTTGGGTTTGATTTGATGATTTCATGATATTATGATTGATTACTGTCAAAGCTGCTTTGCCAGCTTCCAAATGGGAGAAACACGTTAAGTCCCGTCAACAGTTGCCCCGACGTGGACGCCGGCTGCGTTCAAGTTAGGTTAGGCCGTTAAGCCCATGTAAAATTAGGTTAGGATTTGAAAAATCCTTTTGCCGTCGGGGTAACAGTTTACGGAACTTACCGTGCTTTTTCCCCATTTGGAAGCTGGGAAAGCAGCTTTGACTACTGTCTTATGGACCATTTAATATTACTTTGTCAAAAAAAATTATACAGAACCATGAGTCTGAGTTCCCGAATCTCGCAAAAATGGCAAAAGACTATTTGGCTGTTGCTGGTTCCGGGGTACCTGTAGAAAGTTTTCTTGTCCAAAGGAACTGATGTATTGACTGATAATCGTCAGCGCCTGTCTCCTGATTCCATCAATAAGCTAATGTGTTTGAAATGCTGGCTAAAGGAATAAAGCATTACGTAAAGTATGTTTATGTTGGATTTGTAAATATTTATATTTTCAAACTTTTCTTGTCACAACCATATTTAGTAATGAATTTATAATTGTGCTTGACTAGCAACATTAAATTTACTCCAAGATTTAGAAAACGAATAGGTAAAGCTTGGTTTGTGTTCCATACTCTTCACTGGATAGGTTATAGCATCGCTTCTAGTTAAATTAGCATATGAAAAACGAAAACGCGTTTTCGTTTCGTTTTCACCCTAAAACCGTAAACGACACGACAGTCGTTTAAAATTTTGATGGTGTTGGTTTTGATGGAAAACGATAAAGGAAATGGAAACGAAAACGAAAAACGGCAACCCTATGTATTATCCTGTAACTTGTGCACTAAAATCTCTCGGGATTTTGCTCACCAACGAAAGTTTTTTTGTTTCAATTCGAAAGGTGTCAATTGTTTTAAGAACAGTCTAGAGACATGTAAAAGCGTTTTCGGAATAAAGTTTTTTCGGAATAATATATAATGATTTGGCTCGTTGTCGGAGTTTTAGAGGATAATGGGAGAGTATATGGAGAGTTACATTTCTACAAAAACCAGTACTTTCTCACATTTGCTTAGCTATAAACACCGAAACAAAGATTTTGATTATCTAGTTTGGAGTACGTTTGTTACACGTTGTTACAAGTAATTTTCTAGCGCTTTAGTATTACTCGTTCGTACCTAATTGCAAGGTCAGGATAAAATGCATTTTTTTGTCATAAATGAAAATCCTTGTATCAATATATTATTCAATATTATGCTCCCAAATATAACTATTCTTTTTTGCTGCTATATCCCCACAAAGAAAGCACGGAGATAGAAGTAGGATTTCTTGAAGCGTAAATCATGTACCTCTTTTAGTTGTAAGAAAGCATAAATCTTGTTGCACTGAAACTTTAGGTATACCTATAAGCACACGTATTTCATAGCATTGGAGCTACTCATAGCATTTATCAACCAATTCAGTGCAGCATGCAGCAGAAGGAAAACTTTGTTCTGGAGATAGGCAACGGTTTTTGTGGTGTGTGTATCACAATTTAGCGTACTATTAAGTGTCGCAGTGCCCCAACATAGAGGTAGAGAATAGTGGCTTTTACAAACGACGTTTTTCCCTTGTTTGATGACATATACTAAGACAATGGCAAGCTGAGATTGAATTATTATAAAGAAATATAATAATTTTGGACTATATAAATGCACAGAATGTTACAGTGGCGTGTATTCAAAAGTTATGGAAGATGCTGACTCAAAAGGATATTAGGTTTGTTAGTACAAATTCTAAGCAAACTTAATTGAAATGGATCTGTCCTACCGTACCAGGGTAGGGAAAAAACATGGATAAAAGATTTTCTCCGTGTTTTTACATGTTTTAACCATGTAATTTTTCCATGTTATGTATTTACATATTCCTACTATAGGGTGCGAAAAAACAATCGAGAAAAGATTTTCTCCATGTTTTTACATCTTTTATCCATGGCATTTTTCCATAATATGTTTTTCCATATTCCTACCCTGTACCGTACCATTGCACACATACTGTGTACTGTTGAACACTTCTGTCTTGCTGTAAAAGTGTATTCAGATTCTTAGTCCCAAGCTAGAACTTGAACGACTCTACTAGAGCAAGCATCAAGTGCTTTTTAAGCTTAAAAGAAGCTTCCATTCTGCTCCCTTTAACTTTTACAAGCTTTGATGAAAGGCTCAATCCAGTAAATATTGCGTAGGGCTACACAGCTACTTCCTTTTCTCTGGGATTTGTTACATATACCATTTACTTTGTATGTGCATGCTATGTATTATACATGTAGGGTTGTATTTACGTAACGTTTCATCATTCATCATTGGTCCCGATGGGAAAAAATTGTTAATATTTGTTCTGAAATATTAGCCTTTCGAATTATTTTGAATTTTGAATAAAAGATCATCTGACAGCTTTTGCAGTATAAATTAAATATATTTATTGAAGTTTTTCGTTATACCCAAAACGTATAAAAATGGATAATGCTTCACGACTCTGTATTCTTTTACTTTATATTGCGCTATCAGTACGGCATGCTGTATTATAAAATTCAAATCTTGAAATTAACATCAACACGTCAACACCTGATCAACACCCAAAAAAGATAAGATATCGAAAAATGATATAAGAAAATCAAATATTGTTATGCTTTTCTAATTAGGTATTTTACTTGTTTTAAACGTGAATATGATTGAAAGAGGGTGGCAACAACGGCATTAAAAAAATTAAGCTTCTGAAATACAAAACTTTGGATCATAGATAGGCAAAATGCTAATTTGGTAGTTTGGATAGGCTTAGATATATCGTGCGTTGTAATCACTAGGGCAAACCGAAGAATATCAATTTTTATAGCTTAGCGAACTGCAGATTGGCTTTAGAAGAAAGCAAATGTATCCTGCATAGCATTACAATCACGAGCAAGTAGACAGTTCTAGCAGCAGCCAACGACCAACTCAAGAATGAAATAGAACGATCACACACGCATTTCTATTCAAGCATTCACGCTATTCAATCAAGAAGCAAGAAGTCAAATATATTGGTAGTGGGCTTTTCTTTTACATTGGCTGATAGTAATGATGCTGATGACGAATACGACGGCAAGCTTATAAGCAATGCTGGAGTGTTAGTGTATGCGCGAGGGAAAGGTTAATATTTGATTAAAGTCGATTTTTTTGTTAATGTGCTATTATTTTTTCATTTGATGGTTGGTTTATACTTTTTTACGGTACTTTCATTTACATAAGAATATTCATGCAGTATAACAGAATTTATGAGCTATTAGCTGTATCACATCAGCCAGAGCCAGACCCAAACAAACGACAAGAATGGAAATAACATTCAGCACTTTCAGCCGCATACATGCACTCTCTTTTTACACTAATGTCTTTTCTTGTGTTCTGAATAAGAACAAACAAGATTCAGAATTTCAAATAGCGATGACCGTGGACTGGGTTTATTGGAGTATATTCATTCAACTAGCTATTCGACGACAAGTTACAATTTGCAGTTTGGTAATCATGGGAATATTAGCTTCTAAGTTTGTAAGTTTTCAAGAATTTTTACTTAAATTAAGACCAATATTTATGTGAACGAAAATTTATTAAATTTCTAAATTGGAGCTGGTATTATATTTGTAGTTTGCATTTGAGTATAGCCATTTGTCGGTGATGCGGTGATTCATGTTCCTAACGATGAGGTCGACTGAATGGCACTTCATCGTTTTTCGGTAAGTCTTTTATATTTTAAAGTTTATCTTTGGAGTAACTAAGGAACATTGTATTGTATGCAGTATAGTGGAATAGTGATTGACTTATGACATGCAGAGCCTTTCTTGTGAGCACTGTATGCGACAAAACTTTAGCTTTCTAATAAGAAATGTTTTGCTAATTTTAGATTAAAAGATGTCATAATCAAAGAGAATTTTGGTACCGAATCATCATGGACTTTTGTCATTATCATTATGTAATGTAAGCAGACATTTTCGTTAGTAGGATGAAGAATAAGTCAACGAGTAGTCCAAGAACAAAGTAGAAAATTGCTGCAGACATTTCCTACTCAACCGTCTGAACGAAATCGCAAGTGCTTTTGTATCTTGCATTGGTTGCTGATGATAATGATAATGACAAGTTTATAAAGAAAACGCTGATGTACTATAGCGTATAAGTCAGGTAATGGTTATAATTACGATTATGGTGTGCCAAAGCTATATTAAATTGTACTTTTTCTTATCAAATAGCACCACTTTACACCGAGACCTATCTGATGTACGATGATAAAAAATGCAGAACTAAATTAAATCTCGCACGGAGTCAAACCTCGTCGTTCTCTGAGTTGTAATTGAGTTTAGTAACAAGTTGTCTCTGAAATTAAGAATAGGCCCTCACGTGTTATAATATGGAATGAATTACGTGGATTTGTAGATAAAAGATTAGTTAACATTTTCATTTGTAGATGACCAGAACCAGTGCAGCGTAGTCACAACGATATTTCAGTATGTTTCAAAACAGAGAAGCAGGTATACGTTCGACCGCACAGTAGAAACTTTATCAATATTTATTTATCAAATCGAAATGAATCTGCAAAATGAAGAGCCACGCCTATAACCTAACAAAGTGCAGTATTGGCTTCAGACAAAGACAAATATATTCTGGTCATCTTTCGAATTAAAAGCAAGTAGACTGCTCTAGCATAAGCCAACGACCAGTCGAAGCATGAAGGATAAAAGGTGGCTTCACGCATCTCTTCCTAGTCAACCCTCTCAATAAAATCGTAATTGCATTTGTATCCTGCATTGGTTGCTGAAGCTGATGATAATGATGAGTGACTTGCAAAGAAAATGCTGATGTGCTAGTGTGAGTCAAGTAACGGTTCTAATTACAACTGATATATTAAATTGACATTAATATACGTCAAAATAATTGACAAACACTTGTGTCTGCTATTCTACGACCTGAACTATCTATTGCATACTAAGAAAATACTGAACTAAATGAAATCTTTCACGGAGTCAAAGCTTGCCGTTGTTTGAGCTTTAATCGAGTTTCGTTACACGTCGTATCTGATTTTTAGAATAGACACGAAGTATAGTCTGCAATACATGCATTTAAAATTATGCGTTAATTTCGGAATACATTAAAGTGTGAACTGCTCAAATGTAGGGTAAAATACAATATGCCTATCTTATTTAAATTATTCTTGCAAGTTTGTTTTTCCATTTCAGGGGGCTCATTTTTCATTATTTGTCAACCTGAACCTCATCTTTACGGATCTTACGGAAACACACATTGCATCCAAGGAAATTCATCGTCTTTAAAATG
The DNA here is from genome assembly GCA_036850725.1 of Orchesella villosa. Lineage (NCBI taxonomy): Eukaryota > Metazoa > Arthropoda > Collembola > Entomobryomorpha > Orchesellidae > Orchesella > Orchesella villosa. Next base: position 9,553 of record JAANSM010001289.1, on the reverse strand, counting down.
ACCTCTTGTGGTGAGGTTGAAGTTGGATTAACGATTAAGGTGCATGGGTTGGCAGACCTTTTTCGTAAGTAAAATATAAGCAGGGAAGAAATCCATTTGTTCCTCATCTTTAATTCAGTTAACTGCATAGACTTCTAAATAATTTATGTTATCATTCGTTGATGATCATTAGCCTCCATACTTCATGAATAAGAATTCCTGACTCGTGCAGTGCAAAGTATCTTAAATTCTTGAAGTTCATAATCGGCTTGAGAAGTGGACATGGTTTTCTTTTCGAGGGACTTCCCATCTTTTTGATGAGGGTTTCGAAAATCGCCAGTTCAGTCCGGAAATGAAAACAACCGGTTCTTACGACTGCAATTTCTTTTGTATACTTCTCACCAAACCAGGTAAAACTTTATGGTTATTAATTGATGCCATGTGTATTATTCAATTAATTTTTTTTCGATAATATTTAATATTTTATATAACATGTTGTTTCATTCACTTCAATTTTAATGGCCATTGTGTAGACTAAAGCTGACAATGCATCTGATGCCGTTGAGTTAAATTCAGGATGAATTATTATTAAGATACTTCATGTAAATAATGGTACCAAGTTTTTTACGATTCGCCAAGCCAGTTAAAGTCAAACGATAAGGGAATTGTTAACAACTATGAAAATAGGAATTAGCTCGCAGCTGGCTATATATATTAGCTAAGCAGCATGAATAAATCAGACTACATCAGTAAAAGTAAGCATTCAAGTAAAAATGCAGAGTTTGACCCAGAGCTGTCCAACGTATATAAATACATGTTTCTCATTTGTTTTCGGGCTTCAGCCAAACTTTGTATGATAATGTTTGGTGACCAAAGGAGTCGTTTACGCCCATGTTGTTAGCACATATTTACCATAGTTTGAGTTTATAGCACATATCACATATGTAACAACATATTTTGACATATTTCATAAAAATAGCCGTTATTTTTGAAAGTTTTGTCCGTTCTTGGTTATTTTTTACAAAAATGGCTGATAATTTTAAAATTTCGATCTATTTTCGAATAGTGTTTGTGAACATTACCATTCTGTTTTGAGTTTTGATAAATTTTTAAGCAAGTTTTATACCAACTGGATTGAAACATTAAATAATACACAAAAGTTGAAGGCAAAAAGTGTATCTAAATTGTCCAAAATGGGACTTGGTTCGTAGAATTTCAATCAAAATGTTATTAATAGACATGTTACTGACAAGCTGATTCATATAAACAAAATTGTAAAACATTTGTTTTGATTTTTAGCACATGTTTAGCCACATATTTTTGCATTTGAAAGCACATGTTTTTATAGATATTTTAGCTGTTTTAAGTACACATGTTGGACAGCTTTGGCTTTGACCCATAAAACAATAACTTTGCAATGGAAAATAAAAGCAATCAAAATGAAAGTTTACGTTTCCATTTCAATGCAATACACCACTCCGCGGCATTATCAAAGACGGATTGTTCTTTGTATTAAATCTGGAAAAAATATGACATCAGAATGAATTCCTAGGAAAGTGGTGTATATATACATAGAGCATTTAGCATTCATGAGGGAACTTATAGGTATAGGTTTTAGGTTGTATATGGAAGTTTTATACAGGTGGTGATATACTATAACTGGTATATGAATGTGGTATTGTAATACCATGTAGAACAAAATATATATTTTGTATCAGGTCAATGAAACGATAAAAAAAAATTGTCAGAAAATTAGACTCTAGCATCATTCTCTACCATGTCTACATGTTTGTTCCATTTATAGTTCATTTGTATCCTTGCAACCTTAGAACGTGTTGAGTTAGTGACTAACTCAATATTTAACTGACTTTTAACTTCTAAAGTATCTAAACTCGTTGTTCCAAATTATCGTCTTTTCCAAGTCAGTCGCCATGTAGGAAAAGCGCAGTAAAATGGGTGGAACTCAAAACCATATAGGTTTACGTTACCTATTTCTACCCATATGCACGGTATACGAAAACGTGCCGATCACAGCAGGAGATGAACCAGGTAAAGAACAGAAATTTTTAGAAAAATTATCGATAGTTTTTGTCATATTATCAAAATTGTAAATCTGTTTTTTCTTACAGTAGGATACTTCGGTAAGCCAAACCGGTTTGTCAATGTTTCCATTGAATTACTGAGCATCTCGGAATGATCTAGTTCTCGCAGTCGTTCGTTCCTCTTTTATTCTGTTTCTTAATATTGGTCTTTGTCCGTTTCTAAACATTCCTTTAGCCCTTTTTAAACGTAAGTTACATAAAAAAACCAGCAGCCTGTACTTCCATAACGCCAATTTTAATACATTCATGCGGTTTTTTTCTTACAGTGCAACTTGTAATCCAGCCCAGTCGTCACTGTCTCCACTGAATTTCTCAACATCTCGATATGGTATTGTTCAAAACTGCTGGATACGCATGAGTGGAAGAAAGCGATTACGTTGGTTATCATTTATCAACCATTATCTGGCTTCTGACGCAAACGCTAAGGCTACACCAACCAATATCTTGATGAAAATTGTTGTAGACTGGCATAGACGCGACAGCAGCTGTAACAGAAGACTTAAATAGAGAAGAGCCCGATCTTTCTTTTCAGGTAATATCTACAATACTTCTTGAGTATCAATTGGCTGTATTAAAAAGTTGTTTCTAGAAACCTCATACTGTTCTTTTCATTCTACTAAGGAAGGAAAAGGCCTTGAACTTCCTCATTTTAATTATGAAAATTGAGAAGAAGCATGTGCCAGTATATTTTTTCCCTTAAGTAAACAAAAAAACAATACAAGAACCGTGAGAATGTAAAAAATGTAATAAAATTGGCCGTTATAGAAGTGCAGGATGCTGGTTTTTGGAGGAACCCATTCACGTTAGAGAAGGGCAACAGGAATTTTTAGAAGGTGAAGATGTGATCAATATTGAGTAGAAGGAGAAAAGAGGAACGAACGACTTGACAATTATACCATTTCAAGAGGCTCAGGAATATATTGGCGACGGTGACGTGCAGGGATGGGTTACCGAGGTATCGTATGTAAGAAAAAACACATTAACAATTTTAATAATCTAACTAAAACTAACAAGAATGCTTCTAAAAATATTATTGCTAATTCACAGGGTTCATCATCTGCTCTAATAGGAATGTTTCCGTAAGCCGCTAATTAGGTTAGAAATAGTTAGCGAGACCTATACGGTTTGAGGTTGATCCATTTTACTGCACTTTTCTTACAATACGACTGATTAGGAATGGATGTTAATTTGAAATGAAGATTTGGGTTAGTTTAGTAGATAAAATCAGTTAAACAAAGAGTTAGTCATTAACCTCATATATTGTAATGGTACAAAATTACTTCAGACTGTAAAAGGAACAAAGATGTAGCAATTTTAATTTGCTAAAAATCTTATTATTTAATTTTCTGAAACGAAATTGCATTGTTTTCTTGAAATTGTAATAAATGTATTTTGTTCTACATGCGCGTACCACACACAACATTTAATTAGCATTTTTAATACATATTTGTGAATTTGATTAATTGTGTAATCATGCCTTTTATGATGATAAGGTTAGCTATTGAAACTTAAGTAATTAAAATTGTTGATGTTCCTCTCGTAAGCGAGAAGACGAATATAATTTATCCATAATGTGTTGTATACACGAATCACGAAACCGCAACAAAATATAAAGCCAATTATAATTTAGCATATATATGTAGACATCTTAAATCTCAGAATTATTATAAATATCTAGCTCTATTATATGGATATGTTGTAACTGAAATGCATTTCCAATTTTCTCTTATTATGCGGTTCTATTTCTTAGATATACGTGTCTGTAAATGCAAAGTGAACGGCATAGTTATAAACTTATAATTGTAGGATTTTTCTATTCGTGATAAGTCGACAGCAACAAACTCTATAGAAGCATAAACTGTGGAGAAAGCACGAATGTCTTACTCGACTCAACCTCGACCATTTAAGCAAACCAAGGCGATATTATAGTCTGGTAGTGAGAGGGCAGTATTCTATCGTAAAGCACAGAACCTAACAAAGGTCAGGTTGGCTTGAGAAAAAAGATACATTATGCAACGAGAAACTCAAGATGCTGATAGATCTTGCTACATAATGAAGCGACCAGCTCGAGAATAGTTGAATGTTGTAGGTTTCTAGCATATAAAAATTGTTGTTATTCTTATCTTCAGAATTGCAATATCACAAGTAGATTCATGTGTCTGTTCCCCAACCTCTCCAATTCTCAGTCAACTCAGAGAGCCTCTTTGCTAATAAGTATTTAATCCCTCTCTATATCTTTCGGTTTCCCGTTGGAAGATAAACTAACAAACAAATTATACTAAATATAATATTAACACTCCAAAATTAGAGTCAGAATACGGACTGAAGTTTCAAACTACCTAAGTTTTCAAATTAAGGTTGGGGAAAAACAAAGTCCGGAAATTAGATCACGCGAGCAGGTAAGTACGCAATTAGTATTCACAAGCAACCGACTACCAACTTTGCATCTATAATAATACTCGCAACCTAAACAGAAAGCGGAAATATGCCTTTTTCTAGCTGCGAAATGTTGAATTTTCTACTTGTCTCAAATGAGCACGGTCATTTTGAAGAGCAAATGCTTAACAAGCAAGAAATAAATTTACAAAGGGTTTACAAGACCCAAAATCATTTCGTATAGTAACCTTTTCACAATACAATTTTATTTAAATCCAAAGCAAATTTTGTCATAAGGACAAGCTTCGCAACTAATTCTCGGCCATCATGTCTCATCTAACCCTACAACAAATAGTAATTGCTGCAAGCATATTCATATTCCTCTCTTCAGCAACATGTGCTCCCTTCAAAATCCCCATTAACTTTGAAAAATATTCATTCTGCACAATCTACGTTGCAAAATGTTCACCAAAACATCACTGGTGTACGAGCCAATCAAAGGAACTATACGAATATCTCAATGAAATCGTAACAACAAATGGAATTTCTAGCAAGCTTACGTGGGTTCAAACTGACGAGGCCCGCCCAATTTGGAAATTTTCTTACGACATTGAATTCGTTCGAACATCACAATATCCCGAAGCTATAAGTATTGAAAGTTACGCTCCAACAAAATTTTCTAACACAATCCATGAAAAAACTTGTTCAATCATTTTGACAGATATTTCTCAAACAACAAATTTATATCCTGCAAATAACTTTGAAGCCGTTCCTACAAATGCGTTTCAGGGGAGATGGCAAATTTGGTTAGGAGTCATTGCTGGCCACCGAAGATTACCCCTCAGCGCAACTGATAATGCAATTCTGAGCTACGAAACAGATACGGATAGAACACGGGGAAAAAATTACTGAAAGATTATACATTGTTGCCGCCCGCCCCAATGTTTGCTTTGGTAGTTGACCACGTAACAAGAAAAGTAAAAAGGGTGGAATGGTGTTGTGCGCAATGCAAGCCAGAGCTCCACCTATTAGAGACAGCCAGCATCTTCACCCAACCCTTTAACGACGTGCTGCTTAAGCATTTCCCAAAGCATGACTATCTTGAGCGGTTCTCTAACGATTGGCCTGTATTCCCTTACCATCCAGAAAGCCCATCATGGACTAATTTGCTATCAAAGCCTTTAATTAACATTCTGGCCATGTATGCATTCGCTAACTATCGGATTTATTGCCATTACAGCGAAAAAGTATTCCGGCGCCAAAAACAGTGGGACAAAAGCAACCCATTATGTTGGGACATCAATATTCTTATCGGTATGAATATCGCCACTCATCTAAACTATTCTGCAGTCTTTGGGGATTCTCTGGAAGATCCTTGGCTGGATATCTACTTCAAGGCTAAGATTGAAATAACAATTTTCAATGGATTCTTCCTTGATGTCTTTCAACTGGAAGGCGAACATGTTTTGTACAACGACGCCCTTAGAACTCTACTGCATTATTGTGATATAAAGAAGAAAAGCGTTATACCGCCGTTTGTTGACGTGATTGGGGCACCTTTTGATAGTTACACTTGGATCGCGTTAGCAGTATCTACTGGATTGGTAACCATTTGGATACTCGTTGAAAATTGTTACAGCAAACGACTGGCTGCGATGAGACGGAGTACCGCGCAAATTATTTTTGATGTTTATGCAATAATTATCCAAAATTGGACAGAGAGGGCGCTATCTGTGAGCATGCTATATCTAAGCGTTTGCTTCCTCCTCAAATTCCTCTACACTTGCGTCATGGCTGAGAAAATGATTGTTCCACAGGAGCCATACGTTCGTAGCTCACTGACAGAACTTCTCAATGAGGGCTACAAATTGATTTCACCAACCATGCGGATTGAAATTGAAAATTTGACGAATATCGCTTACATCTTGCGGCAAAGTATGGCAGGTACTTTTGAAGTAAGTTTAAAGGGAGAAGGGTTTGCTGGGGATATTCATGCTGATAAATATTGGACCTCTCCACTATATCAAAGTAGGTTTTCCAATTTCATCGATTTTGAAAGGGCTGAAGGAGAGCTGCATATGTCACCATTGAGCGTGGCTAAACATTCCATGTATTCACTTAAAAAATTTGCTGGCCTAAAAATAAATGGGAATTGTCATTTTGTTAAGAAAGAATACGAACAAGCACTTGGGATCATTTGGATAAAATATTCGATGTTGGGCGTGGAAGTCAAGCGAGTAATGAGTGCACTTTTATATGAAAGTGGCATTCGTTTCTTTTGGATTGGGTTGATGCGTGCATTGGAATTATCAAAGGAATTTGTGAGTAAGAATACAGATCCGGTCGTCATGACGGTTGATGAGAGAGTAGAGTCAATACTGTTGGTGACTTTCACGATGTGAAGTTTAGGATTCTGTCTATTTCTTTTAGAGATTGGTAGAAACGTTTGGATACTATTGAAAAAGCGATTTGGTAATCTTACAAGGCGAGGCTTTGAGTTATGGAGAGGAAAGCGAAAAATTGATGTGAGAAAAATCGTTGTTACTTCGAGAAGGTAAAGAGATACATAACTTAAGGCAGCATCTCCAGTATTTCAAAAAATATTTTGACTCCTGCAGCATCACACGCACATTTCAGCAGTTCGGAGGGCACTTACACTTAAATATTTCGAATTGTTATGTACATATACCCTTAATTATTATTTTATGGCTTTAAATGTGTAACATCAACATGTCCACTTACTTATAAACAAGTAAACTTAAAAATAAAATTAATAAAAATAAAATTTGATAAATCAAGTTGCAATAAATTTGCTACACATTACTTTCCAAAATTCAAAATCTGTAAATTTTAACACTTATATATCTCTGGTTAATTGATTTTCATATTAATATTCGAATCAAGAATTTCTTTTTATCTCTTATAGATGAATGTTATAGTTAAAATCGTAGACATAATTATTTTTTAGTTGTAAGCAATGCCCGGAAGGTGCCTCTCACCACACCCCGAAAGAAAATAAAAGCGCTCACTTTCCCAATGACATACTGTTTCCCAGGGCTTTTCCTACGCTTGCGAAAGGTGGCGAAAATTCGCCAGGTCCTGCGACAGGGGGGCCCAAAATTTCAAAAAGCTTGGTTCGTATAGGAGTTATTTTAAAATTGAGTCAGCTTCTCAGCAAATCTGCACAAAGGAAATTTTATTTTTAATACCCAAAAGTCAAACATAATTTAAATGTTTTTAAATTCTATTTAATAGAAATTTAAAATTTAAACATAATATAATCCATTTCAGAAGCGATACTTCTTCCAGTCTGTACCAATAGATAATTTCTTGAAGCTGCATGTTCTGCATAAATTGTAAGAAAATTTATCTAATCCCGGAGTCACTAAATCACTGAAATATAGGGCGGCACTACTTCGACCCTACGCAAAAAGGGGAATTTCGTAGCGGGAAACTAGGGCTTTGGCCTGGTTTTAATAATTCCATAAGACAGAAAGAACTATCGTTGATGATGAAGGCGGAGTCCTGTTGGAAGGTACTCCAAGCAGGAAATGTTTTTTCAAAAGATCAGCATTATTAGACAACAGCATGCGGCAGCGTGAAAATTTTCAGCAGGCTTGTAGTGATGCCATTGTTGTTGGAATGATAGTGATAACGAAGTACAACTACAGGGCTTACAAGGTGGATCGCATAGACTACAATGCTAATAATACTAGTAGCACTTTTGAGACGAAGAATGGTACAGTAAGCTATATGAAGTACTATCATCAGAGTTACGACATGACGATCAACAATCTTCATCAACTTATGCTGATTTCTGAACCAAAAATGCGGCACATCAGACGAGGACAGGTTGGAGTCGTTGGAAACATTTACTTAGCTCCAGAATTTTCTAGAATTCCATGTGGACTTACTGACGAGTTATACTATACTACGAGACAGTTCTTACTGTCAAGTTTAACTACAGCCCTGTGGAACTAATGGATAGGCAACTGCCACCAGTGACCTGAGGAAATGATGTGTGGAGATGGACAGGTTACCCCTCCAGATGACAAGGCAAGGCTCCTTGGACGATCGCTTTTCGAAGTAAGAAATAAACAGAAATATTATCGAACAAATTCATTTGAACTGATGTATGTATGTATTATGAATGTATTTACCAGATGATTCGGAAATGCTTCTACATTGTGTGCTTTTTCGTGTGTAATTGCAGGCCAAAAAATGTTGGTATCACTAAGACTTGGACCGTGGGCTTAATCCTTGTACTTAGTTACTAATCGGGATGCTCAGGGAGTACCCAATTTGGTTGGCACAATGGACAGAGTACGATGTAAGTTACGAAAGTCCTGAGTTAGAGTCTCCTTCCATTTGTTTGTGACATTTTTCAATGTTTTCGGTGGATTGTATTATGCCTTTCTAGTTATTTAGATTTCGGGGGTTCCGAAAGTTTTTCAACGTGCCAACATTGTTGGCGGGATTTGAACGCCCTGAAGTCCAAAACTCTGGTATTCTAAACTCTGGTAAATTATCTGCAACCATTTTGCGGAAATTTTCAGTTTTTTTTTCGAACATTTTTTTAACTTCTTAGTGTTTTTCCTTGCAGACATTTAGTTAGTTCCAGAATTTTCCAGAATTGTGCTATCCGTGTGTACTTAGTACTGGCGAGTAAATTTATTACAAACATTTTAGTGTTTTCGAGCATTTTCCGGAAATTTTCTGGTTTATTTCGATGGTTTGAAATACCGCTAACATTGTTTGCAGGATTTCGAACCCCCTAAATTCCGAAATTCTGGGATTCCGGTAAATTTTTTCGAAACATTTTATTGTTTTCGAGCATTTTCCGGAATTTGTCAGTTAGTCAGCCTGTGTTGGCAATCAGCAAAGCAGCGCTTTATTGCTGTTTTGCTTTTTAAGCAGCTTTTTTGCTTATCAAAATCTGATGCTTTATTGCTGTTTTCGGTTTTTTGCTGGTTTGGAAAAGTTTTTTAAATATTTTATCTGTAAATGAATTCCTTTCGTGCTCTAAACACTTCATAATTGTGTTTTCATTCTTACAAGTTGGATTTGTTTCCACTTCCTTACTTGTTGGTCTGCAT
>JAANSM010001288.1:0-19560 GCA_036850725.1 Orchesella villosa | reverse complement strand
AGTTGCTTCCTGAGGATGATGGTAATGTTGCAGATGGTCGGAAAAATTTCCGAACTAATAATTTTGTAGGCCACAACTCTCCTTTAAGAATATCAGATTCTCGTTGATCCGACTGTAAAGAAACTTGGAAGTTTAATTAAACGATTTCATGCAGATGCAGTTGTTTATCTCCAACTAATTCTAAATACCGATGCAAACATCAAGAATAATCAAGGTGTATTTTGCAATCTAGAAATCTATGCAGTGAATGAATACATTGAAGCAATTGCCAACTGGGCAAGAATTCATAACGTGACGGTAATTTTTGGAAGAGCATTCGGCGGCCTAAAATCGAACAGTCCGTTTTCGTGGTTATCAAGTTTGAGGCCCTCGATTTCCCCAGAATACGATAACGTGGCAAAACAGAACACTTTCTTCGTTCTGCGCAACTTTCCAGAAGGAATAAATAACTAGAAGGTTGACCCTTGCATCAATACAGAAAACGGCATCACTGCAGTAAATTATAAATACTTCCACAACACTTTCGTAGGAACGATATTTGAGACATGGAGAATCCGAAATGGCAAACGTGTTATCAGGAACGAGTACGAAATGATGCTACAACTTATTTTGTCGAGATTCTATGTGGTCGAAATTGTGGTTCGCAATAACTGGCAAGAAGTAATAATGGCTCTTGGAATGCAGCAAGCGTATACACATGGTGTTGGAAATTGGGCACTGCTTCACTTTACTTCGAAAGAAACAGAAGCTGATAGGAAAATTCTGGAATTCAAAAGTTTTCTTATTTTAGTAAAACGTGAAATGCTTGTTGGATCAATAATAATCGACGGAATTCACTTGCACTTTGACGTTTCTGACGACATTGAGAAAACTTTCGTTAATCGAGGGAAAAAATTGGATGCTGAAATTCTCAATACTGAAGCGTTTATGTATCAAGTAAAGGAGTTTAATTTTAGATTTGGAATCTTTTTGAAAATGCCTGGCTGCCTGCATATAGCTCACCACATTAGTTTAGGGAACTTAACCAACTCCCGTTTATTCGAGTTTCTCCGTAAAATCGATTACATTATATATGAAGAAACATTTTCCATGCAGAAAAACTACTATAGTCAATATATTGCAGAGCATTTCGATACTCATTTGTTTTTAAAAAAGATCTTTCAACGTTTTCAGCCTCATTTAGAGATTTCATTTCGAGTTAACATCAACGTCGACTTTACGAACAAAGTATCCTCTCGCTACGTACTTTTAATATCCTATTATAAGCGGTTCGGCAGTGCTTATAATATTAACTATCTTCTTATACAAGCTTTCGACTTCGAGTCTACGGCTAAACGAGGATGGTGGGAAATAAAGAACTACTCGGACTTGGCTTCACCATTGGCATACAAAGAAAATCATGCGGGTAAGACGGTTGCTGCTAATTTTGTTAAGAGTTTTATTATAAATACATTGAAAATATGGTTCTGATATATTCAAGCTTAATTTAAGGCCTTACTACACATGGTTTATGTTACATACACAGAATATACCGGTTCGAATATGTTTCGCCCATATCCACGGATGCCAGGTATTCCACACAAGAAGCTACATGGTGTAACTAAAAATTGGGAAAATACAAATAGCGTTCCTTACCTCGCCGGATTAGTTGTTGTTGCTCTTGGCATAGTAAGCGGCTGTTTATATTTTCGATGTAGGAAACGAAAGCTGGGTAAGTAAAAAAACATACCATTAAATATTGAATTCCATGGTCCAGTTTTTGGAAGTCAGTTTTCAGTAATCACATTATTGTACATTCGTTTCGAAGATAATTATATATATGTTATATTTGCCGCCACTGTGGCGGGAAATCTTTAAGTAATTGTTATTCTAATTCAGAATTACTTGAGAACTATATTTTTGTACCTATAGATAGAGCAGGAAATTGTCTATAGTATACGTGTGAAATATTTCAAAATTTCACTGTGGAACTACCTTTTTATAAATCCTTTAAACAAATTCCCTTAAGCATTGAGCATAAGATATGCCTATATACCTGAGTTTTTTTCCTGTGTCATACTCTGGGCTAAGGTGCGGGCTTCCATTGCACAACGGTTGCCCAGAGGTAGTTACTTGGAGTTAAATACATTAAGTTAAACAAGTAATAAATTGCTTGCAAGCAAGGTAGATACGCATACGATGTAAAAAACTAACAAAGGACTATCGACTATAATTATTTATAAATTTCTTATAAATATATATTACTTATATATTGTATATAACTTTCACTCAACTTGGAATACTTGTTGTATATGAAAATATTCCAGGTCCTGATACTTAATGTAAACTCTGAGAATTGACTTCAAATAACGATTTTTCTAAAATATTGCAGGTACATCAGGCAGGAATAGTAAGCCAAATACCAACAAATATGAACTTTCTCTTGAGGAGTTTAGCTTCGGTAAATATCGAATTAAGCATTTTTAATGCAATATGTCAAACTTATCGCCTTCTGGAGTGCATGAAAATTCTAAGAATCAAACTGAAACTTTGCTTAGATACTCAAAAGATATTGGGATTCGGTAATTTTGGAATAGTTTACGGGGGTGTAGCAAAAGGCCACTCTGCAGCCATTAAGAAGCCAAACGAAAACTGTCCACTTATCGTTAGTAACGTTCTGAGTGAAATCAAAGTGCTTTCTATGATTGGAGAGCATCAAAATGTTGTACGTTTTATCGGTGCATATACGGAAGATATTGAGCAAGATAAAATACCAAATTACTGCATCTAATCATTAACAAATTTATTATTCTTCGGTATTTACTTTAGAAATTTACTTTACTGTATGTAATTACTTTAGGAATTTTGTACGTCGCAACTGAGCTCTGCTTGGGTGGCGCTCTACTGAGTTTTTTGCGAAGAAAGCAAAATGTAAGTAACGCCAACAGTGAGCAAGTTCAAATGGTTCATCTGGATAATTATGAACTCCACAAATTTTCAATGCAAATAGCCAATGGAATGGAATATCTTGGAGGAAAACATGTACTACACGGAGACCTCTCTGCGAGGAACATCTTATTAGATGAAAATCTAACTTGTAAAATTGCCGACTTTGGATTCTCCCGGAAAGTTTATGAATGGCAAAAGTACGTTAAGAAATCACAGGAACCTTTACCTTGGAAATGGATGGCATATGAATCATTGAAGCATATGGAGTTTACATCCAAATCGGATGTGTGGAGTTATGGCGTGACACTCTGGGAAATATACAGTTTAGGTACTTTTAATTAAATTAGTTGTCAACTTTGCTTCCAATATATAATATGGTATCTAATTCTCTGTGTTTTTAGGGGATGTTCCTTATGGTGGCCTTAATTGGTCTCCGAGTTTTACTGGGGAGTTATTAAATGGCATGCGGCTTTTAAAACCTGAATTTGCGACGGATGAAATGTACATTAATTAAATTAAATCACTTCAATTGAAAATTAAATATGCGATTTATTCTAATGAAAACTTTGGGTTTTTGGTATTTAGCTATGCCTCAATGCTGGATTGCTGGAATTTGAATGCTGACCTGAGACCTAAGTTTTCGGAAATGTTACAGTTATTTCATAACTTGTGTGAGAATCAATACGTGAGCTTAGGGTATGGTTAATTAAGGACCAATTATTATATTATTATGCTTACTTTCTTCCTTAATCGTAAATGTGTCTTTTGTTAGTTTTAGAGTAATTTGTGAATTTTCTTGCTGTCCTATTCGAATGTATTTCATTATCAGATGCACATGTAAGAATCGTAGGTAATTATTCAAAAAGTTAAAATACTTAACCAGTTGCGAAATTACGAATCGCAATTTTGTAACCTTTTTATTTAAATTCAGCAAACTTAATACGGATAGAGAGTATTTGTGTTTTGTTTAGCATACTGCGTAATAATAAAGCTTGTTCGAAAGATATTCCCACCTATAAAATTGGTAGAATCATACGCATCAAAACTGGAAATACATGAAATGAATAACGCGCACATATTTCATCACATTATGGCAATTTACTCCGTCTGCTTGATCTTCGTCTTGCTAGAATCGACATGATGACGTTGTTAGCGGTGAACGGAAAAAATCTAACTACGTTAACATGACTTCGTAAATGCACTTTTAACGTGACGGAGATAACGGGTGATTTTTGATACAGTTCATTATACGTTGATTCCAGCTAAGATTTTTTCAGGCTTACAACCCTCTTTTTTACTTCCGATATCCTTTTATCAGGTTTACGAGTAAGTAAGTTTTACGACCTCATCACCACCATTCTTGCAACTTGTTCTTGTTAAGGAACGAATTCCCGCGTCAATTATTCCAACTACTTATTTCTTAATACTCATTACAATTTGTTTTACCTCAAATAGTTTTGCTTTAAGTTTCATTGTAGTATTCCAACTTTTTTCTGGTTTTTAAATTACAAACTCCAATTTTTTTTGAATGCTTCCTTTAAACGTACAGAACTGTTGATACTCTTTGGAAAATCTTCGAATTTTCTTTCGAATAGCTCTTTTGGCCCTGAGTACACACTTACTTTCATGGGACAAGCTGTTTTTCTCTAGCAATGAATACTTGCTTTTTTTTATACTCAGCACGTAGTTTTTCACTATACTCGCCCTGCATCTTAAAATTTAGCTAAAATTTCTTTATCAGCACATTATTTGCTTTCAGATCCAAATTAATTTTCTCATTTTGAAGCTCCAAGTCCCAATTTGTCTGATCATTTTGATATTGTACCTTTATCGAATTGGTCGAAGGAGTGGGTGTACTTTCCTAGTCCATCTTAAACATGCAGGAATGATTTAATGTCCGAAATCTTTCAATTTAAAAGTGATCAGCCACTTTCAGAGGTCTGATAATGACTGATGTCTTGCTTGAGTATGAACAGTTATTATGGAAGGACCGAAGTCATTCCCTTAACATATGGTTACGAAGAATATTTTGATAAAGTCAAAAAGTTTTGCTACTCGTTTATAACCTTTCCACCACAACAATTTTACTTAAATGTGTCGATACTATGTAATGATGTGAAATCAGCACATCTCGTTCACCGATTGAGATATGGGTATCTCAGTATCTCTATCTATGCCAATTTCATGAAATATGGAGTAAGGCCCTGAACTTTTATATTTAATCGATGTGAGCTTGAGTGGGAAAATTGACTTAGTTTCTGAAAGGTTTCTCTGCATGTTGCTTCAAATATTTCATTTTCTTCACGTTGACGCCGCTTTTCCATTACTTTTTACATTCTTCTCAGTAATAACATCCCTCATAATTGAGTTCAGGATTACGTAATTAATATGATTTCCCCTTCCTGGTGTTCTGATTTGATATGGTATTTCCCTCTGCACTGACTTACGAAGATTTTCTGCTTGGGTAAGAGTTGCAATTTCATTTTGTCTCAATTAATCCCAATTACTTGTGCGAAAACAATACGTTCACAACACGCTTTAGCAAATAGAAAGCTTGAACCACAACCAAATTAAGGCGTTTAATTTTTTAAGTAAATTCTACTTGTGTATGTATGTACGTATGTAGGGAATGCTTTGAACTGGATTGTTTCTTTGTATGCAGTCTTACGTTTGAACTTAAAATACGGATTCTTATTTTATAACCCAGCTCGGCCAAATTATTTTCCGAAACTCATACCTCCTTGCATCAAGTGATATACGGTGATACTGAGATGATTTCTTGTTTTCGAAGGCCACCTCTAGGAACACTTAAGTACAATTCGTCACGCGGCTTCATTAATAGAGCTGTTGCATAGGCATTGGCATGATGAAACGAATCTTCCACAAGCCGCAAACACACCACCGTTTCCGTGTTTGCTTTCTCCACGTTCTCTTTCTTAGGATTGTTCTTCACCATTTCTTCGTATCCTTTGAGATTTGAGTACGTCTCAAGTTCTTATTTAGAGGAACGTTTTAGCAATGATTTAAGAGAAGAGTTTGTGAATTGTCTTCACTAATCTTTTTATTCAGATTCTCCTTTACAGTTTTATGTCACATTTCATTTCTACACAATTCAAAACAGCAATTTGTAAGAGCATTAAGATCGGTATGATATCTATCCTTAATTTTTGACTGCCACATTGTTTCCTTTGATTGTTCAGTTCCTTGCAATATCTTCCGTTTTTAAGTGATTATTTCTCTCTTTTAATCAAGAGCATTTTCTCCTAAAATATCGCTTCTGGCTGAAGTACCCACTCACTTGCGTGTGCTACTGCTTACTCAACTGCTCTTCTCTTGCAGTGAATATTTTCTTGCACTCTTCATGTACACAAGTATGTCATAAAATGTACTTGCCCTTGAGCATATATGCCACTTGTCTTAATTTTTTCATACCACTTATCAACTTGATATTGTCATGCAGGTCCTTCTTCAATGTCCCACATTAAAACCCTAATTCGTGATTTTGCATCTCTTGTTCGATTCGCAACTTTTTCGAATCTAATCTGAGGAATGGATGCACTTTGTTTGTCCAGTTTAAATCCATGAACAATTTTGAGTCCGAAATCGCATACTAAAACGTGTTCAAGTAGATACGGTCGAAGGAGGCTACCTTTAGATCGAGTAGGAGTGATACAAAAGTGGTAGAAAATGTATATGAAATGACAAATGACGTACTATTGCGATTCCATTAAATTCTTAGTTATTTTTGAGTGGGGCAATTGACCTATTTGGTGAAAGCTTCTTGTTGATTCTGCATCCCATCTTCCAGTTTCTACTCGGCACGTAGATTCTGCTTTTCCATACATTTTCACGTGATTTTCCATCATGTATAACAAAGTTTTCCAGTTTCAATAATCAAATATCAAGCATCTCAAACCTGATTCCAGGTTTCTTAATTAATATGATTTCCGCTTCCTACTTTCAAACTTTCTGAGGGGTTGCTTCTGCACTGCTTTATGAAGATTCAAAAGATTCTATGCTTGAGTGTGGGCTAAGAGTTTCATTCTGTCTAAATAAAGCCAGAGTTTGGAAAACTAAACGTGAAGAAGTTCCTTTTGGCAAATTGCTTGTTCAAAACTCAATCACATCCAAATTGGCACGTTTAATTTTTCAAGCAGACTTTCAAGAAGGAGTCGGTCTGAACTAGATTTTTATTTGTTCTACGAAGTCAATTTTTAAAATTTTAGATGCGCTCATTCGGGTTTCCTTGAAACAAAATTGTTTGTGAAAAACCTTTTTCGGTGTTCGTCATTAGTCGCCATTTTTTGTTCATTAAGTCGTTATATGCCATAAAATGAGCTGATCTAGTGGATGCTTGGAAACAGATAACATGCGGAATGGAACATGTTCACGAACGCTTACACCATGGTTAGTGGAAATGTATAAGTCTTTAGAGGCTGAGAGTGGTAGAGATAGATTGCTTTGAAAGTAAGTACGCAATTGAATAAAGACACAAGTTTATGAAATAATAAATTCGGTTAAGCACTCCACTCCAGTAGTAGCTAACACAATAAGTGTAATAATTTTCATATAACTTTTTCATTGTTCAAAACCATCTAAAATATGAAATACTTGTCTCCAGATAGCCTTAGATAATATACACTTTGATAATAGTATAGATAGTGCTAAATCTTATATTCTGGCATAGAGCATTGATGAAAACCCCGTTCGATACTGAAGTTATACATTGAACGTCTAACTTTATTCATAAACATATATATTTATATTTAAATACCTATATATAAATTGACTCTTCCTGTTATCTAACGTATTGACGTGTGCATATATGCTTTTTATGTATACTTATTATTATATTACTTTTAAAAGAATTTCTCGACGGCAAAGGTTGACAACCCTCCAGTTTTTAAAGTCATCCAAATATCCAAAAGTCACAGTTCCATGGCCATGTAGTGTTAACGCCTTTTCAGCCATAAAATGAGTTTCGTATAAATACCGGAACCCTAAAACACACGCTCGCAATCATATCACATTCCTAGATTAAAGATACCGTAAATATATATTGATGTGTCGCAAATTACATTTTGAATTCAGACAAAAGAAATAATTTACAATATATGGACGCTTTATAGTTAGCTCGATCGATATAAACATTGCTAATTAATATATTAAGCGGAATTTTTGCTCATAGTTATAAGTTATCCACCAGTAATTTTAGTACCTCAATGTTATTCTTGTCAAACAAGTAAGCATACATTTTTATCACTTTGTAATCATATATAATCATAATCATAATATAGAATTTCTTATAATTTTCACTGTTTCATTTTATAGAGTATACTTACATTTGATTCGGTACTTTTTTCATGAGCATTACTTTGGACGAAACACACAATTATGAGTTATACATTTCGAATATAATTTCCGGAATGTTATTATACGGCTATATATATCTACATTGCAATAAGTTATAAGTGTATTGCAGTCTGAAATGATAAATTTTATAGTTGACGCTGATTTTTGAATGATGATAACACGTTTTGATCATTTTGTAAACTTCCGGAGGACGGAGATGCCCCATTATCGACAATGAGTTCCTATATTTGTAGCCCAGCTTGGGTTTGTTAACAGTCATGAATTTCTGGAAAATAAAACAAACATGAATCATCTGAACTGAACAAACTGAATCATGAATTAAACATTCGGAGGGCAAATGTCCGGAAGGGCAAAATATACAAAGGGCAAGTGTCCTAGCGGGCAACTGTCCTCGCGGGAAAATAGTCCTTAGAGGGCAAGTGTCCCCGCGGGCAAACCGCCGGTAACGATGGATGAGCGGTGGACATTTAAAAATGTTATGATAGAGAAAGTGATTTACCAGAAATGTAAATTAGGGCCAAGTAAAAGAAACTCAGCAAGTTGAAGTAGGTCACCAACTCGTTTAGTTCCCGCTCTCAAGTGGTATGACTTTCACCGTGTTGTGGAACTGTTGACTTTGACCTTTAATCCACCACTTATCCTCGTCGATTCGCGTCAGACACAGGACTGGGATGGGGGCTTCATCAAGCCGAAACCGCTTTCGCAAAGACTCATCTGGCTCCTCAACCGCATCATGAAATTGACCCATATTTTCTACTTCAGGAGCCGGAGCCGATAAGACTCCTCCGTCCCCAACATTGACGTCTTCAATCATCAGGATACTTTTGGTTTGTGGTGGTAATAATTCCACAACTTCTAAAGCTTCTTCTTCTTCTTCAGGGTTATAATCAATTTCAGCAGCGGTAGCGGTAGCAGCCCCAATAAATTTAGCACAATCAATACTCTTCTCACACGAATTGTAATTCAGTTGCGAGCAAAGTTCAACCACACACCTTTTATTTTCCTCTTGTTGCCTCCTAAAAGCTTGCTTATTTTCCTCTTGCTGCTTCCTGAAAGCTTTCTTATTTTCCTCTTCTCTTTCCTCTAGCAACCTTATCCTACTTCTGAGACCAGTGATCAAATCATTAGCTTCTTTAATTTCAGCTATCTTTTGTTGCAGTGAATATGAGAGTTCTTCAATTTCTTGTGCTTTAGCTTTCACCTCTTTCACCAACTCTTCCTCATTTTCTTTTTCTTTGGCTTCTTTTTTCTGATCTTCAGTAGTATTACTTGCTGCAGATTCAGATACAACAATTTTCTTTGAAGGGAATTTTGCAAGCTTCAACTTGCCTTCCAAATCCGATTTTTCAGCTAACAGTTTTATAATGAAACTTCTCTTCTCCGCAACCTCAAGTGCTTTCTTTCTTGCTCCCTTCTTCAAATCCTCTAGCTCTTCAACTGTGTCACGGAGTTTGATACGCATTTCAGCCTCTCTTGCGTGAAAATTATCACTCTGATTTTGCTGTTGGATTTGTATTGTTTCCTTCTCACTTTTCTCCTTCTCAAGTTCCCTGCCAAGCTTAAGATTAGCAAGCTCTCTCTTTTGTAGCTGGTCTAACAGCACGACAACTCGAACCGACTTGCTTTTTACTTCCTCATCTTTCTCTTGTATGTTTTCATCTTTTTCCTTCGCTTCTTGATCTAATTTCGCAATTTTCTCTTCTAAACTCAAGGATGCAGCTTGAAGCAAGCTTATAACGGACATTTTCTTTGCCATATCTTCCTCCAGAATTTTGGCATTTTGGCGAAGGGCGGCGTTAGTTTCCTTTCCTTTCTCAGTTTCACTTCTTGCCTGCTCTAGTTTTTTAGTTAAACTATCAGTTTCCACGTTTGATTTCCCTTTAAAGAAATCCCGCTCTGATCTTAGTGCCAGATTTTCTTGCTGTTGGGAATGTAGTTCTGAAGACAAATGATCTTTGTCTTGAATTAAAGTATCCAGTTTTAGCTTCAATTTCTCGGCTTCAGCGACAGCGGCCTTGCCACCAGCTTCGGTTTTTGCGAGAAGTATTCTCATGGAAGAATTTACCTCCGATTTTCTAGTTATATTGACCTTTTGTCTTTCCGAAATCTGGGTCAATGCTAGAATTTGGGCGTTCTTTTCTTGTATAACTATCTTTCCGTCGCGCACCCGCTCCTTTTCAGTTTGTAATTGTTGCATGAGTTGTTTCCGGTCCGCATCCAGTTTTGGTTGGTTCTCTTGAGTTTTCTTGACTGAGTTTAGCTTTCGAATGGTGGTTTGCGCTTTCAGAATTTCACACCGTTTCTTTATTAATGCATCTTTTAGATCCCTAATTTCTGCCTCAGTTTCTGAATTTTTCTCATTAAACTCGGTTCGCAATTTCTCTTTCTCATCCTCCAAATCTTCAATTTTCTTTGTTGAATTCCGTTTTTCCTCCGTCAACGCAATTACTTCGTCACAAGAACTTCTTAACTTGCTATTTAATAGAATGACTTGAGAACTTGACTTGCTAAATTGGTCGTGTAATCCTTCCACCTCAATTTTGTGACAGTTTTTAAGCCCAATCATTTTCTCTTCCAGATTTTTCATTTTTAGTTGAAAAGTTTCCACATTATTTTCCAAATCTTTATTACTCTCGTTTAGTTTCTCTTCTAAATTTTTCACTTTGAGTTGAAAAGCCCCAACATTATTTTCCAATTCTTTATTACTCTCACTCAATTTCTTATTAATTTGTGAGAGATCCTCGTTCTTGCGTTCCAATTCGTTTCCCTTTTCAATCTCTCCCGTTATTTTATCATTTAAATTCGCAATATTTTCTTGTAATCCCCCATTCTCTTCGGCTAATCGGAGTCTCTCCGCATTTATAACTGAGTGATGCTCTTTCTCCGCTAATAACCCATCATTTTGATGACTCAACCTCCCATTACTTTGTACAATGCTTTTATTTTCCGCTAGTAACTCTTCATTTTGATGACTCGACCTCCTAATACTTTCTGCCAAGCTTTTGTTCTGCTCTACCAGCTCATCATATTTAACCTTTAAAATTGTGGCTTCTTTAAGAGTTTCTAATTCACCTTTTAAATTATGAAGCTGCTGCCCAACTCCCCTGTATTGCTGTTGCATTTTATCGAGTTCACCTCGCAAATAAGAGACATCCTCATGAGATGCTTGGAGCTCCGTTTCTTTACTATGGAACTTTTGTGCAAGGAAGCGATTATGCTCTGTAACTTCTTGGAAACTTGCTGACAGCCGTTGGTAAGCTTCACCTTGGTTTTGGGTTACACTCGCACTTGTTGCGTATCCTGGGATACGTTGCTCAACCATGACGATCTGTCGAGCATCTTGGTGTGATAGATCTAGTGGTGCCGGAGTTGGTGCGGGAGGAGGACCAAAATTACTTGGGATTTGGGGCCGTTGCTGCTGCTGAATTTGGGGGTGATGATGATAATGATGGTGGTAGTTGGATTGGACGTTATTTACATAATTAAAATTTTGCTGTGGGTGCAAATGTGGAACTGGAGCAGGTTGTGTAAATTGTTGTGCTTGGTTTTGGTGATGGTATTGGTTTTGATGTTGAAATTGATGGTTATGATTGTGATTAGGACACACATAGTGGTTAGCCATTTTAATGCCGTTTAAATATCAAACTAGAGAATCGTTTACATAATAAAACTTTACAAGGGGGTAAAATGTAAAAAGCAATGGGTGTTAAACCTGAACTGTTCTCGCCAAGTGCCTTCCAAAGACTAAATTGCTTGTGACTGGAAAAGAAAGGATCTGGATGGGTCTGGATGTTGATGTTGATAGCTTGTTGATAGAGAGGAGATTGAAGATGATGTGTGATAGTGGTGGTGACAAGCTTTCTACTTGTATAAAAGCTTGGTACATAATTGTAAGCATGAGAGATACGTATTTCCTTTGAGATATTGGGATACTACATCCGTCTCGTAATATTTTGAGAGAGTATAGCTTGCACCTAGCTCAAAAAGGAATAGGAGTAAAGAGTAAGTAGCTATATTGTATGTCGTCTGCTTTGGTGTAGGTAGAGGATATACTCAGCCATAACATATAGCAGCATCGACAACATACGGTAGGTGACGAGAAGGAACTTATTGGGCTTTCTAAGAGAACGTTTTACTCCTTCCGAAATGAGTCGGGGTTTGTTGTTTCCGTGTGCTCGAAACAGAATTTGATAAAATGATATTGATATTTATGCTTCAGCACGGAATAATTCTAGTAGAAAACGAGGTACTTATAACTTCCTTCTTCTTACATCTTACCTGATATTGGTATCATATCTTTGTTTGCTTGTAATGTGATATTATCAATAGAAAATATTGTTTGGAAGAGAGAGCATCTTGAGACGAATGAATGACTGAACGAAGAAGCTTTCTCCGCTTTAACAACATAATTGGATTATATTCTGACAAGGAACATGAATGTGAAGGTATTTGTCATGTTGAACGTTGAAGATTTGATGCATAAACAATTCCAAGGAAAAGTAATGAGGACGTTTGGGTTTGTAAGACTTTCGATCTTAGCTACGTATATCAATGCTCTTAGCGAATTTCTTTGCAAAACCATATCGAGACATAATTCAATTATTTTTGCTTGCAGAAGACGTGTTTTCCTTTTGTATATTTGCAGAAGTTTGTTTATTAGTTTCAGTCGCTCTCGTTGAATACAAAAATTATTAACTTAGAGATTGGTAGGTGAAAGATGAATAAGAAATTTTATATAGATTTTATCTCATATTGTGGATATAGAAATCATACATACAATAAAATATGATGCACAGTACGCACCAAAATTAGTTGCCAATATTAGCAATATTACCATCAGCGAATGATAAAATAGAATAGTCTTTATTTACGGGTTACCTGGTATCAGTTGCCTATTACGGCAATTGGTCCCCCTACCATAACACCGATAAATTATCGTTTGTAGAAACCATTTCATAAAAAATAACAGGTCAAAAGGAAGCACTATATTGCTACTATTAATAAAATTCAAAGAAGAAGAAACTACGTAACAGATACTTTTTTTCTCCTCAGTTACATGTTCAGCCTACAATTTTGAAAAGTTGCCACAGCACCAATCTTCATTCGGTTTTTAGTTTTAGTACAAAATAGTTCCAGTTACTAATTGCTGACCAGTTTACAGACCTAGGATAGCTTACCGAGTTCGTACCACTAACAACTAATCTGCTGCACTTGTTATCATTTGAGGAAGGTACAAACCATCCTGAAAATATTAGCTTAATTAACATTTTAATTGTAAATCTATATGTGATATTGATGTGATAACTAGAGCAAATTACGTTTTGAGGACACAATTTTTTTTCAGTTCAAATCAGCAAGATAAGACGTGTAGTATAACATAATTTCTTAGGTTTAAAAACTCAACTTAAAAAATATTCGTACTCAATTTAACCATTAGTTCTCATAGCATCTTTCGTAGATATTTTTCACAAATATATTAATCATACGTATAGGAAAATATACAGCTTCTAGTTTATTTTTATCTGCAAAACCCAACCTGCACAACTTCCTTGAAATTATATGTAAAAAATAATGCGAAAAATTTATATTATGTTGAAAACTAACCTACTCATAGTAGTCCATATGGTAACAACTCATCCATTACCACATACTATAATACTCTTGGAATAAGAAATAAATATTTCTTCAAGTCAATAACAAATCATTTCAAGTCGCAAACAAAATTGAAGATGTGAAAGGAGTTGATATGGACCGCGCTTCCATATGAAACACGATCTCTGTATAAAAATACAACGTAAAGACATTTAATGTACAGTATGTATTTTACTGCTGTGCAGTGGCCTGCCCGCAGTAAACAAGCAAAGAAATCCGTTTCGAACACAATAGCTTTGCTTAACTTACAACTTATATATCCCACAAAATTTATCTATCACCAATTTTCAGAGAGTAAACGAGTAACTCTCCTGTGTAAGTTGTTGTTAACTGGAAATCTCTTGAATAAATGAATTTAAAAATATCGAAAAATCCTTTATAATATGCTCACATGAAATTATTTTTCTATATGTATACAACCTTATTAGAGATTTTTAAAAATTACTAAAATTTAGACAAGTTAATGAAAGAATTCTATTTCATTCACACAGCGAAACCCCAACGCATATTTTGTTTTTATGTGCGAGGCTTACAATATTCAATATTTATCGTATCATAGTGTTTATTCCGAAGATTGATTGACTTATATTTTTTACTTTGGTACTACAATACCTTAGTACTACCCATAAAATATATTCCTACGCTGGCCTACTGATCTGCTTTTTACATTTGGCAATTGAGTCATAAGCTTTATAAAAACACATAGATTTTTTGTATTCATTATTAACTTTCATAAAATTATAATTAATAATTATACGTCATTTTTTATGTTGCCCGTTGCCCTTATCAGCAACTCCAGTTCTTCCATTATTTCTGCTTGATGTTCAAATTGCTTGAATCTATTAAAAAATGAATCAAATATTATATTTCAGCACATTCTTATATATTATTTAATTACAGAACATAAATTCTCTTACAAATAAATGAGAAATGAATACCTAGCCTTAATGAAACCAAATGACTTGTTATTACCATTACGAGCAATATAATTTGTATCTAAAAAACTTGTCAAGAAGGCCGTTACAATTTTAGTTGATTGTTGATTAGGAAATCTACTCACCTTAAATATTAACAGTAGCACGCTTCTTTAATGGCGAAATCTCACCGTCTTCAATTTCATTCATTTTGTTAGTTTCATCAAGATCACTAGGATTGTATTCTTCATCAACACGCTTCCGCTTCATTTGCGGACATTCACCATGCATTTGATTACTCTCCTCTGAAGTTTCTTCAAGTAACGCCAAACCCTCGCAAATCGGTTTCTTTGGTGGATTTTCACTATCCATTTGATTTTCTTCCCCATCACATTCTTCAGGTGACCTCAAGCCCTCACAAATCCGAAACGAATGTGGCAGACTTTCGCAAACATTTTGAACATTCTCGTTTGCAGTTTCTCCAATTGGTGCCGAACCGTCACAAACAGTAACAATAGGAAATTTTTTAATAGTGGAATGTTTGCATGATTTAGAAAAGTCTTCCTCTTGAGGTTGACACTCATCCAAATTGTCGTCCTCCTCTTCTTTCCAAACTTGTTCGTTCAGAGAATTTCTATATAAAGTGACCTGTTCTGTATTACCGATTTCTCGGTTCATTCTGGCATATAACTCCCTCAGTTCGTCTTCCTTTGCCTGAATTTTCCCCCCCAATTCAACTACACTATTGAAAAGCTTTCCTCTCTCATCCTTATTTGCATACCTATCATTCATTAATACCCCCAGCTTGTAATCAAGGTCTTTCTTTCTCCTTTGTAAACGTTCAATACTTTTTATCTTGATAGGAATTTCCTTTATATATTTCGTCAATCCTTCAATTTTCTCATCGAGTTCACGAATCCTTTTTTCCATTGTGGTAATCGTTTGCTGTTGCTTTTCAATTACATTTTGATCATCAGTTGTCTGAGTTTTCGCTTTCTGTAGGTACGCCCAACATTTACGGTTCCTTGTATATAACGCTTTTACCTGTGATTTGTATTGTTCTTTCTTCTTCGATTCCTCATGAAGTCTCTTTTTCATCGTACCAAGTTTTTCTGCATTTTCCGTAGCATCTTTTTCCAATCCAGATATCTTCCCTTTCGAAGACTTAATAAATTTTTGCTGGTTGCTTATCTCAGTCTTCTGATTGTTTATTTCTTGTTGTTTTTTCTTCAGCAATTCTTCATTCTCACGTAAATTTGTTTCATATGATTCGATCTTCTCCTTCTGTACCCCAACTTCAAGATTCAGCTCAGTAATTTGCGAATCTAGGAAGGTTCTCGTCTTGTTCACGGAATCTATCTCTATCTGCAAGCGTGCATTTTTTTCAGATTTCTCTTCAAGTTGATTTTTTAGCTTAGATAGGTTTTTTTCTAAGCTTGTTTTCTCTGCTTCCATATTGTTCGTAAAATCTCTCATATCTGAAACACACTTAGATTTTTCTTTTTTCTCTTTAGCGAGATCTTGTTGCAGCTTGTGATTTGTTTGACCATGCGTGAGTAACTGTGTGTTCAAATCATTTAACTTTTGCTCAGTATCTCTCAGTTTAGACTCAAAGGATTTCTTATCACTTTCGTTCTTTCTTTGGAGCTCGTCAATGCTCTTTAAATATTCTTCCTTCTGCTCAGCGTTGTTTTTATTTGCTGCTTCAATTTCCAAATGCAGTTCCTCCTTTCCAGCCTTTAATCCGTCAAGTTGGGTTTCAAGATTTTCTTTTATGTTCTTAAATCTTCTCACTTTTAATTCTAGATCAGTTTCTGCGCCTTTCGATTTTTCTATTTCGTCTTGCCGTTTTTGAATTTTCTTGTTAAGCGTTGTAATCGTCTTCTGGCATTTATTAGCTTCAAGTTCAGCCTTATCCTTCGCTTCAATTAAAGTTTTAATTTCAAGTGCAGAACTAGTCGCTTTCTCCACCAAGCCCCTATTTTCATCTGTTAATTTTGTAACTTCCGCTGCTAATTTTGATTTGCATTGAGTTAAATCGTTTAGTTTCGCATCTTTTTTCTGCATTTCCTCCTTCAAATTATCTAGAGAAATCTGCAGTTCAGATTTCACCTGGGTAAATTTTTCAATCTCCTTGCTCAACTGGTTTTTAGCATTCTTTAGCTCATCTGAAGAATTAGTCAGCTCATTTTTATAGTACTCAACCTGTTCTTCCAACGCGACTTTCTCATCACTTATTTTTTTCTGACGATCAGTCAAAGATTTCAGGTCCTTCCTTAAAACCAGTAACTCATTATTTTCACTCTGTAACTTTTTAATTTGTTGCTCCTTCGCCTTGTTTTGTTGTTGAAGTGAATCCATTTCAGTTTTCTGATTTTTATTCACTGTTTCCAGTCCAGAAAGTTTCTCCTTATTTTCTTTCTGACAACGTGATAATCTCTGTTCAAAAGAATTCTTCGTTTCTATTACCGTTTTGATTTGTGCTCTTAGATCTTCTTCTATATTCTTTTGACGTTGTACTTGATTGGTCAAGCGTTCCTTGTCACTTGTTAAAATCTTATTTTCAGCTTGTAAAATCTCGACCATTTTGTTAGAATTGTCTAGGTTGCCCCCCAAGTTGGTAATTCTTGTTTGTGCTTCAATAATTGATTTTTCCAACTTGGATTGTTGACGTTTAGCTAGGGTTAGCGCATTTTGATATTGTTGCTCCTTGTCCTTAAACCGTTGCCGAGTTGAATTTATTGCGTTATCCATTGTTTTTAATGCGGCGGTTAAAGCATCCACTTCCTCATCTTCTTCCAAACGAGAGTGCTTCAAAGATGAGTCATCCTTGTTAGTAATATGAAAGGGTCCGTCGTAGATATTTGATTGGCCGGAGTAGGAATTATCATTGGGAATCATAGGTTCTCCACGTCGTGGTGGTCGGTCGTATTTTGGTTGTTGAGTAAAATCAGCAGGAAGTACAGTCTGAATTGACTGCTGAAAATCTCGATCTTGACGCTGAAAAGGGATTCGTTGAGTTTGAAAAGGAGGTGGCTGGGTCTTAGAATTCATTGACTGATGTTGTAGACCATGAGAATTGGGTGGTTGACCAGTAATGTTCGGTGGTAATTGTTGCGGTGGGGGATGAAAATGTGGCGGCTGATGTAGATTCTGGGTTGGTGGATTCCTTCTATTTTTTAGTGCTTGCTGTTGTTGGCTTAAAGAACTTATTAGGAGATGTTGGCCGGAAGTTGGCTGAGTTGATCCATTTTGGGGTAATTGTGGAGGGGGGTTTTGAGAATGTTGGGGTTGATGTGGTTGGGGATGTGGGAAAATGGATGGTCCAGCCATTCCATTATGGGGCAAGTAACCAGGTTGTAAGCTATGGTGTGGATTAGGCTGATTTGGGTACATTTTGGTACCTGGCACCTGATTAGAAAGAATAATCAATTAATATTATTTCAAATTTAGATTATGTAAGACGGAGGTAACGTTTATTTGAATCGTTAAATAATTATCTACCGTTGACCGTAATCAGGGTTTTGCTGAAATGAGTTTTTTTGTGACTGAAATCCTCTTTTGTTTTCGTGTGTCATTCACAGGTCCTTAGAACAGCTTAGCTGTTAGCAGTCATTTTTTATAGTTACTGTTCATCCAAACAATCCTGATCCTGAAAGAAAGTGTCAAGAACAGTTAGAATTTTTATCGGATCATAAAGTTCATTGAGATTTGAAAAATACCTAAAAGTGTGCACAATATTACTATACCAAACTTCCTGATCGATACCATCCGCTTATGTGGATGAGCTAAATTGAAACAAACACTGCACATTTTAGTTCTTGTATCGTATCAGGCTTTTTTCCACGGAATCAATTGTTTTGTGTGGTACAGTTTTTCGTTACAGATCCACAATGCGTAAAACACACTTCACATGGGCAAAAACGAATGTCATAATTGTCAATTATTACCCTTACACTTCGATTTCCAATCTGGTTGTTTTGGGTGTGGAAATTATTGTGGGTTTTTGGAAGTCTAAAAATTAATACCATACTTGCGTGTAACAGGTAACCCAAAGTCCATTTCAATTTATATATTTACTATAAAGTTTACTGCCATTTTCAAGTATTCCTATAAAAATTCTAAAAAATCAAACTGCAGTTTGAATTATCAAAATGTACAACTCTATCAATACACAAAATTAAGTAGCAAAACCGTTGAACATCTTTGACGAAAATGGTTTATTTTTGTGTATAATGATTCAATATTCAACAAGTAGAAATGTTACTTTTCATTGATGTACCTAAAACGTGTTTAGTTCTATACCATATTGTTCATTGTTGATTGTGAAGCTGAAGGACAGTACAATTATTACGCAAAAAAATTGTGTAACCTTGAATGTTAATGTTTGCCAACAGGAAGAACATCCAAATTCGTAAAAATCCACAAAATTTCAAGAATAATTTAAGTTACCTACAACGTTCAATCAACCACAATCATTGGTCTGGATTAGTGCCTAGTTCATGTCTCATGTACATGAAAATTTCATTTCATGTTCCATTTATGTCCTTTCATGTGACTTACATTAATGGAATTTTTCAAAACTTACATGACATGAATTTCAACATGAATATTATCACATGAAAGGACATGAATTTGTCGACATGCATGCACATGAATTTATTTTATGACTAAAATTTAACAAAACAAGATA
>JAANSM010001287.1:0-19566 GCA_036850725.1 Orchesella villosa | reverse complement strand
AGAGTATGAAACAAATGAAATTGAACGCTTTCCTTGGATTTGATCATGCCTAAAAACTTCATACATACTCCATAATACATATTATGTCTGTACATTGTTGATATACTTTTATTTTAGCTTGTTTATATCCCATGAGAATATCTATTCTCGTATTTTTTTGCATCTATATTTTAGTATGATTACAAGTGCTGTTGTAAGTTCATTCTTTTTGCATCAACTTGACTCACACTCTCTTAGGCTATGGCGATGTTATGTATGACACTATTGTAATAATAGCAGTCGAGTGCTATAGTAACCTTGCGAAAAAAAATAAGTCAAAAATCAGCAGACCGTCCGTTCGTCCATGCGCTCATTGATTACATAAACACACGTAGCCTATGACATATGCATATGACATGCGTGCATAAATGGATTGCAACTTTGCAACCTTTTCATCATCATATTTATGTGTTTTTCCTCTTGTTTAGAATTAAACTCGTGGTTTTTTTTCAATCCCTAGCATTAGTAAGTTATTATGGTTTGAGCTTAAACCTTTAAAAAAATGTTTTGCATCATTAAAAGTATATATTGCATTAAAAACACGTTTTACTACCACTACTTGTAAACGAACTTAGCTTTCCCGTCTACTGAACTTTATTAGTTTCAAACGTTCTCTCGACACATGGGATGCTTCTGTTAATAATACTGGACGAGCTACTTTGTACGTGTGAGCGAGAATAAAAATGAGAGTTGTCCGTGATGATGCGTGATAGCTTTAACTTAACCCCAACGAAGCAAGTGTATTGTAGCTTCAAGTAGAGATGGTTATGACGGGGACGTTGTCTTCTGCGAAGGAAGTGCGGCTTATAACTGCACACATGGTTGGTTTTTTTCCTGACATTCATCGCAAGACAGAG
The DNA here is from genome assembly GCA_036850725.1 of Orchesella villosa. Taxonomy (NCBI): domain Eukaryota; kingdom Metazoa; phylum Arthropoda; class Collembola; order Entomobryomorpha; family Orchesellidae; genus Orchesella; species Orchesella villosa. Next base: position 18,670 of record JAANSM010001287.1, on the reverse strand, counting down.
ACACATTGTGGATGGATGTAATATGGCTTCCTACATGATCTGTATGAACAAAAAAATATCTACATGGTTAGCATTGGGTGCTGCTTTTCTGAAGGACGGTTGTTAAAAGATTTTTTTTTCGCCATAAATTGTATAATAAAATTCTAAAACGAGAGTCAAGAGTACGCAAGTTGACAATGCTGAATGCGTGGACACACATGGAACGTGTTCGGCATATGAAACACAAACAAATCAGTTGAAAAAAATGGAGCCATGCAGTACAAATACAGAGTTCTTTTATATATCCACTCCTCTAAATATTAAAGCTGAAACATATGCGCGTTATCATTAAACTCGATTTTTAAATGAACTTCAAGCAACGTCATTCAGATTCGTTGGCTTACGTAGATTACTATATCAGGATGGACAATAAATGGAGTAGATGTGTTTGGGAAAAAGTTAAAAACAAATTGAATGAATACAACACACCACACACACACGGCTGACGATTACTGGCGTACCGTGATTATCTTGGTTAATACATGTTCGCTTGAATGTTACACATTCATATGCGTAATAACAATAAGTGTTTTGGCAACTATTTGGCGGCTTTACTTGGTTTTATATGTATACAAAAATAGTGTTCGGAAGCTATTAAATAAAAACAGCTTTTTTAGCTGAGTCTAAAAATGTCATTAAAAATGGATCGCTGCACATTTTCTTCGTAAGGCATTCTGTGAACGTGTAAATAAATAGATATAATTTGCATCTAAAAATCTGTTGTATTTGCATTCATACTGCTTTCTGCTTAATTGCTTTGATGCTTTTCATAGAAACTATAAGAATGTACTTCCTCAAATAATGAATTTATACAATCCCATTTCTTCATTGCGAAACAGATCTGAAATATTTGTGTAATTTATATTGCAGGTGAGAAAGGATTCCCAGATTTGCCAAGCAATAGCACATCAAGCGTGGCAGTTGTACCTTCAAGTCAGCAAAATGGATACACCAACAATAATCACCATGGGACCATCACAAATGGAATTCACTATATGTCCCAAACCTCTCATCACCATCCGTTCCAGAAGACCAATGGTAACCACAACATTGGCAACACGGTGGGTATCCCAAGAGTACCTGAACCCGTCAATGGTTACAAAGTATCTGACCATTCCTACCGTCGTGTGAACAGTTTGAGCCAGTCGCCCACGCTTGAATTTAATGGAGGGACCAATCGGACCAAAAGGTATTGCCTCACACGTTCTTAATGATCTTTTAATCTTTAAGCTTCCTGACCTTCATAATTTTTCCATGAATTTTCATTGATTCGTTACGCTGGATTGTTATTAAAAAATATTAAAACATAACATAGAGCTCAGGTTTTTGATAAACTTGTATCAAGTAAATTTTTCGTAAAAAATATTAACATTGCTCAACATTACATATCTTGTTTCATTGTTCCCATGACAGTAACAGCAACAGCAGCAGTACGAGCAGTAGCAATGGGAGTGTGAGCAGTAGAAACTCCGGAACCCGTGAAGTTCATAACAAATTAGAGAAGAATAGACGAGCCCATCTCAAGGAATGCTTCGAATTACTTAAAAGCCAACTTCCAACTTTTGAAGACCGCAAAATCTCTAACTTGGCAATATTGCGAAGTTCTCTTCGACATATTCAGGTACATACCGTTTGCTTCTTCTATTACTCATTTGTCTTGTCTTTTTGGTAATTTTATATTCTCTGGTTTCGTGATCATAAGCAATTCTTACGAAACAAAGATATTGCAACATTTTGATTGGTCTCATATTTGCATAGTCATCTCAAAGTTTCAACATCAGCCGGGTTTTAATGGGTATTAGAATTTGATCTTCCCCGACGGTTGATGTAATGATCAATTTATCATTGTCTAGACTCAGCTCTTCCATTTAAACACATTTTATATAACATTTAGAATAATATTTAGCGAATGTAGGTGCTACTGCTACACCAGCAAGTCAATAACTTACATGCTTAGGTCAAACATGTGGGACCTACTAGTTTTAACATGATATATATGTGAGCGCAACAATAAATCTCTATACGGAAAAATTATGCATAAAATTGTGTAAATATTTTTTCCCATTCATGCAATTTGCATAGGCTTGCAGAAACCTAAGTACAGCTTCATTACGTAGAAACGTGCTATGTTATGATATCTTATAACTTGGAAACGTGTATACTGAGATTTTAAGCAAACAAAGAGTTAGTCATTCATAATACGCAAACGCGAGGGACTGGTTCGGATCAGATATCATCATTTTCGTCTGCTCAACCATCGCTTATATTACTAAAGGTGTGTGTGTTTGTGTAGCTGGTTTTGGTTCGCAAACCAGCATCATCAACAACATCCTATCAATTGACAATTCTCAGAAGAATGAATTCATAGTGCCAAACAAACATGATAAACACAACACGAGTGATGCATGTCACGCAAAGAAGCCACCACATATTATTCACACAAGGGTGGTATTTCAATGCGAGAAGCTAAACTAGCCGGTCCACACTACTTTAAGAGCGATTGGGATTGACGCATTGAGAAGAACTGCTACTTTGATCTTAGTATTCAAAATTAATTCTCCTGTTATTACAATACATTGACCATGAATGATGCTGTTGATGATGATGATGATTGTGGTAGTGGTGGTGTGAGCGAGCATGCTTTTAGCAGCACTACATGTGATTCCGCAGTAGATGTCAAAAGTATAAAGAATGATGGAATCACGTAATGGTTTACGTACATACGCATACATCTATCATCTACCTTATGCCTCATTTCCGATAGTTACCACGAACACGTCGAAAGAAACCTTTGATAACATCATCCTAATATTGCATGAGGTGTCTTGTTTTCCTTCCTTTAAAGGAAGGTTTTCCACTAAGAAAGAAAAAAAAGTTTGATTTGAAGGATGCACATATACTTGACTCAGGTATACATAACAAACACATACAATGTATGAGAATTTGTGTGTGTGCATTTGTGTACGTGTTTCATGTGTGCACATTGTAATACTAGTTACGTGAGTATGAGTCTCATGTTGCTGGTTAAGTGACTAGTGATTAAATAAGTTGAATCAACACATTATCCGGTCGCTAACTTAGTTGATTGGAAAGAAGTACGTGGTGCAGCAACGAAACATGATGCAAAAAAAACTGACCATAAATGTTGCACTTGAGGCTAGTTCTATTACTCTCATATAGAGTATCTATATATGTTAACGTGGATATAACTGAGTGTCCACGCGTTGCCTATGCTAGGGCCTTATAGTGGGTAGCTAGGTCTTGACTACTTTCGGATGCGGCCTGCGTTGTTAACAATGCATTATAATGACGCTTTGTCTGGTCCGCTTAGCAGTGTACTTACTCACAAGAGTTTTGCAGAGATAAAACAATTGGTATGACCGGGCTGTACTTACAAACCCAATCTTCGCAACCAGTTAGTGCTTGTGAATGTTGGGTGAGTAGGGAGTTTTATGGCTGAATCTCATGAAATTGCAACTACTTTGTTTTTCATTCTTCTAACATTTCCTTCAATTCTTTTTATCTTTCATCGTCAATGACCTTTACCAAGCAGGGAGAATGCCTGCACACATCCAGATATTTATGAGAAGTCATATTTGAATTCATTACAGCCGTAAATTTTTTACTTGCGTGCAAATGATTTTATTAAGTGAATGGAACGAAAACCAAGTCAAAGACTAAAAAAGCTTTGTTGTTTTCTAGTCATGGGTGATAAAAATTCTTTTCAAAATTCAGTTTTTTGCAGTAAATGTCGAAATTGGAATTCCAACGAAATAAAAACTTGGTCGTAATTTAGTTGAAGGTTTGCAACTATTGAATAATACATTTTTGGAATCGACGTCGAACAAAAACATTCCTTATGAATGATATGGGGCGACAGTAGGTACTTAAGTGTCGATACCAATAAAATCATAGAAAAATTCCCATTGTCAATCACTGACTTTGATAGTTTTGTCGATAAAAAAAGTAGTTTTATACTCCCTCTACATTTCATTGTAGGTGGCATAGACAAATTTTCTTGTAATCATCAAATCTTGACACAGGAAGGAGATAATTATTCAGAATTTCATAAGTGGGTTCATGAATTACAGATTTTGCTGGTATTAGCCAGAACCGTTAAGTAAAACGCAGTACTGATTTGCAAACAATTCTAGCAGATTTCATGAATCTGTTTCATCTAGATTTGATAGGATGTGCAGGCAGCACTAAATTATAAATTTAAATGAGCTTTGAAACCAAGTAATGTTTGTAGGGAATGAACTTTAAGGTTGATCTAGATATTACATCAAAGAATGATGAAATCCAGCGTCTTAAATTATGTTTATAATTTCAGCAAAGAAAAATCGAAAGCATCCAAATATTAATAACATTATTCATCCAAAATCAAACTACAGATGGATACTTAAAAGAAAGTATCAAAGCATGCTTAAGCCCACCCGGTCAGTTACCTATAGAAGATTTCGTTTTCGTCTATTTATGCTTGTCAACGAAATCTTTAATCTTCTTGGAAACTGACGAAATCCTGCATAAGTATTTGTTATTTGAATGATTTGAGATACCTAAATATTTCCTTTTCAAAAGGCTAAAAGGTAGTTTTAATTGTAAATTGGTGCAAAACTATATATATATATAATGCAACTATGCATGTAAGTTGATTTCATTCCCTTACGAGGTCATCTATAACCTATTACTGCAAAATGCAAAGATGCAACTATGAAATGCGATATGAATTTAGTTTAAGTTAGCCTTGCTTTTTGTTTGAGAATTAGCGAGAGGTAAAAATGTGAACGAATTTTTGCATCAAACGAAATTAAAGTGCAGAGTATTTTTGAGTTGACTACTGGGGTAAAAAGTACTCATACTCATATACATACACAAAGATTCGACACATTATAAGATGATTTTTGCGAATCTCAACAACAGGTACACATTAATGGTTTTTGGATGATGTACAAGAGAAGGAGGAAATCCCATGTCAAAAAACATGTTTCACTTAGGATCATTTACGTGTCTCAGTCATTTATTTGCGCATTTTGTGTGCAAAACGGCATGCATGCATCTACTCAAGTTTTGGGCTGCGCCCAACAAGTAGGCAAATCAAATTACTGCTCTCTGTGAGTGTCTATGTATCATGTGTATACAAAATAGGACTGAAGAAAATTTTCTTAATGTTGTGTGCCTACACTGAAAATTACAGGCGTTTGAAAGGAAAATGCGTCAGAGCCGACTAGTAATATTACCAACATTAGCTGTCTCGTGAATGAGTTTTTGGATAGATTTTGAGACTTGGTTGTAAATACCTTGTTGTTTCTATCCAAATGAATTACCGTGTTTTTAGTCACATGTATTATACTTTCCACCACTGCTGTCTATAGTGAATGTATTGGCTTACTTGCTATATATTAAAGCTGAACTTGGCTTGTTAAGCTGTATCCACCTATCAAATTCTTAGGTAAACCCGTAAGCCTTTGACATAAACAAAAATCATGTGCTCTTTCTACAGTTGATGATGAGTACCAAGATGATATCAATTTTTCTACCTGAAATGAATACAAAAACAGATTTATTGTTGTGCAGGCATAATATTAATATTAAACACAAGCCAATAATTCCATCCTACAAATCGTTGAACCACGTCATTACATGAACCTGCTAGCTCATTATTGAAACACCTTTTGCGTCCCTATGATTGATACAAACTTGGTGGGCAGTGGGAAGTGGACATTTGTATGTATCAAGTCGGTGTGCTACATATCGTTTTTCATTGTCGTTGTATCCAACATTAAATACTGATTGAGCAAGTTAATACATTTCATTCCCCGTTTTGTATATACACTTTGATGTTACTCAATGCATTTTTTACATGTAATACCTTTAAACCGTGTTATAAATGAGTATCGAACACATGTTTATTCAACAATTTTAACAAAGCACATGACATGGAGATGGATAAGTATAACTACTCAAACGAGTCATTTTGAACATTTGAAAAGGCTTCGAAGGGAATGATCTGATCTCTCCCTGTCGAGCTTTATTTGAGTAGAATCTTTCACCGCTACTATAAGTATATTCTCCCACAGGTATGTCTTTTAAGAAGCTGTTGAGCAATGCACACATACATATTTACATTGTACTTGGTTGGTGGGACTGACCTACGCTGTGAAAAAGTTGCTAGAGCAGTATGAAAGCGTGAAACTTAACGCGAATCTCCAAAAATGTTCATATCACAATCATCCATCGCATTTCAAATTCAAATTCCATATGAGACTCCACATTTGTTCAGCATTCACCTAATGAAGTTAAAGCCAAGAATGGGGTCCCATATTGCTCATCATAAAAGATGGTGGCATTGGTGGCAGACCGCATATCCTAAAAAGATTATATGGCCTATCAAATGAAAAGTTGTTGTTGTTTTGAGCCATCCCCACCGCTTATCCTCATAAAGCAATAAGTAATCAAAAACAGAAGACATGGACCAGACAAGCCAGACAAGATTATTTTTTTATATTCAGACAGTGTACTTTATAGTGAGTACCAAAGATTTGTTGATAAATACCATTCTCTCATTGTTGTATTGCATCTCAAGTGCAAAAAGAAAAAGGAGAAAAAAAAATTGCGATGCTACACCAGATCCCATGATGATGATGGTACACAAACTAGCTCAGCTTCAGCTCATAAACTGGAAGCATGACTTTGAGGTCTTGTTTTTCAACCTCGTGTCTAACAATTGGTTTGTAGCGATATAATTTCAGTAGCACATACTTACATACATAATATAAACTAGGTATTACACTTGGGATGGAACATGGCACATATGTATCGTAAAACTGGCTTGTCTTGTCTGACATTTTTTAGAGCTCTGGTTTGGTCGGTCATCATCCGTGCAGTGTAATGCCCTTCTTTCCTCAAATACTTCGCATATACCTATACCCACACATTTCATTACAATACAATGGTCACATTTGCATGCCACGCATACAGGTTACTTGCACACAATCGCAGTACATAGAATATATAGGTTATATCCACACATGTACATTGATGGTCAGTGAAGTAAACATCTTACGAGGAAAATTTCATACGTAAAAAACAAAGATTCAAGTTGGACTGAAGGTTAAAATTATTACCTAAACATAGTCTCTTGTAAAACTACAAAAGATTAGAAAATTAGAGGAGAATGAGAAGTATGCTACAAACCAATTTAATATGTATATGCTCAAGCTTCCCCATTTTAACTACATACTTGATGAATCTGGGAATATTTCTGCCATCAGTCCAATAAACCTACGATATCTTCTAAAAGAATTATCCAGTTCCAAAAAGATAGTATGGGAAAAAGTGGTAACATTTTGTTATCTAATTTTGTGTAATTAGTTAATTGCAATTAAGTATGACATCACGTAAATTGGAGGATGTTGTATTTTAGAGTGTAGAATGGCCGAAGTAAGAAGTGTTACGTTTAGTATGATTTATGTTTTAATTGCTTCTTACCTGCTAACACCCTCAACCTCTTTTGTAAAGAACAAAGACAAAAGCAACTCTGCATGTACGGGCGGGGTCAACGACAAAAGTCATGTAATTGTAAAACGTGAGTAAGCCCAGTCTCACAGGTTAGGTATTGCAACTAAAATGCTGATGCGTGCTTCATTGTGTTGTAGGTAGGTGTTGTGGGCCAGCATGTTAAGAATAAGAAGTTGGTTCCCATGCAGCAGCGTCTGTGAGCAAATAGCTTTTTACGTTGTAAGCAAATATATACGCACCACTCTGAAATAGGTGCTTGAATGTAATCCGTCATTGGTATTACGGCATACTTAATACACTTTGCAATTGAAGCATCAAGCTAGTAATTCATGAACTTCTCAAAATTGGTTTCCATACAAAGCATGAAAAGTACATATGTGAGTCCTATTACACGAGCAAAAGTCTAATAAACTAATTTTTTTTGTTCAATTTCAGAATTTGAAAAGGAAAGAACGAGAATATGAGCATGAAATGGAGCGTTTAGCAAGGGAGAAAATTTCTTTGCAACAAAAAATAGCTTCCCTCAAAAAGGACATGCTTGGTAAATGGGATCATGTTGATTGGCAGTCAATTGTACCGGATGATGTGGACATAGGCATGGAATCCAGTAATGGTCCAGTATCTAATGCTGTCACAATTGAGAATCGCCGCTACTCTCATAACAGCGAGAGTCATAGCTCCGTTGATGTAATTCAACTAAAAAGTGAATCTGAGCTTGATGACTCGGCAGACTCTCAACATCATCCACTCTCTCTCACTGTGAATAACTGCCATACAGGTAAAAAAGGAGTACATTGTTACAACGCAATACTGGCCTCACTTCAAGTTGAGAGCTTTTTATAACTTTCTTAGTTGATGCCTAAATCCTCACTTCCATTTTGATAATATTTCAGCTGAAAAGGTCTCAGGAAAGAAGGTCTTGGGCCGAGTAAATGGAGTGAACGGAGTATCTGCTGGAGGACCTATCAGTCTTGTAACTGCTACGAAACTCAGTTCATCTCCATTGGCCGCTATAACTGTAGAAAAAACTGCAAATTCTCCTATTGGTAATTTCTTACCTCCTAAAGGAGAAAAGCAACTGGGAACTTGTTGGTGATTCCCAAACGCTTTCAAAACCACTTGTCTTTGTTTCAATACTATTGTCATTGTTCCCTTTGCAGGAGGTGCGAGTTACGTTAATACTGCTGGTAATAATTCAACAGGTGAGCTGAACAAATTATTTAAAAACTTTAAAAAACTACTCTACCTTCCATTTCAATTCAATTGATACTCTCAAAGCTATAGTTTGATCTATTTCCTCAATATTTTTATGAAACGTGCTTTCTCCTCAACATATATTTTTCATATTACCTTTTCACTTGTTTGATATATTTAGATCTTAATTGTAATTACTGTTTTCTTGTGTTTCCCCAGGTTTTTCAGTTTTGAACAATGCGACTCTGGCGATGAACTCAAATATGGATGTTGGTCAGTATTACGAGGAAGAAAAATTTTGTAAATGACAAGTCTAGTCNTTTTGAACAATGCGACTCTGGCGATGAACTCAAATATGGATGTTGGTCAGTATTACGAGGAAGAAAAATTTTGTAAATGACAAGTCTAGTCCATGTAACTACATTACTAATATTCAGTTACTGGTAATGAAATAAGTACCTATTGTTCTAATTAATACGATACATAGTTTTAAGGTTAGGGTTAGCATCTAAGTAAGAATCAGTTATTAAATTATAAATTGATTAAAGTGAAAAAAAGCATAAAATATATATTAAGATTGTAATTGTGTTTCTAATCCAATTCAGCGCGTCAACATTATATATAAAAAACTAATTTTTAAAAACAACAAAAATGAATATATACATAAAAAATATCTATGTACATCACACAAAATCCAATAATTGTGGAAGACATCATACAGAGCAAATCAGAGCAATGTTTTTTTCACCAACATTGTACATTGAATTAGTGAGTGATCCCATCCCACGAAGTGAAACAATGAAAGAGTATACCAAAAATGTAAAATACATACATAATTCTATACAATTATGTACCATAATCTCAATATGTCAGCATCATCCTTCAGTAACAGTTGTAAAACGTCTTATGTTATGTCAGTTATGTACACCCAAGCGTAAATCACATAGAGATACACAATATTACATCACTAGGAACAAAATCTCCAGAAAAAAACGACTTTAAATTTACATTAACTCTTGAGGATTAATGTAACAAAAAAACTTTTTAGATTTTTTAGTTGAGCTCTACAATAAGTACATACAAATGAAAACACACAAAAACAAAATATATATATATATATATACATATATATCATACAAAAACCAGTTATTATTTATAATTTACAATGCTATATATATATATTATTGTTACGAGTTTCGCTGGAATATATCCCTGTGGTGTAAATTAGTTAATTAATCTGTATGTGTACGTTTTTATTTACTGTAGCTATACTAGGCGGTGTAATACTACTGATGATTTCCTGATGATTTTCTTGTTTGTTATTATTGTTATTATATTATTGTAACTATTATCATAATATTGTCACTGCACACAGTCTGATGAAATATATAAATTTAAATACATACATACATCACATTTTAACGACCCAATATTACGCTACTTGTAGTTAGGTTCTCAATTTAATACGTAATGTATAAAAATGAAAAGCATAATTTTTTTTTTGAAAATGGTTCGGTGCTCGGTGCTGGTTTTGATTTTTCTTTCTCTCCTCCTGGTCAGTCATTTGAATGTGGTTGAATAACATTTTTTTTAAAGATTACAACTCTACTGGTATAATATCAGTCTGCAATTTTGTTAATTAATTTATAACAAAGTTTAGAGTAATATTGTTACTTAAAACGCGTTTCCGTTCTTTGCTACTGATATTTACAATAGTTCCATATAATATATATATAGGATTCTTATTCACACTATTCATATTTCAGATGTGTGTTTATTGTTGCTATTTATTGCGGCTCCGTAGACCTTTTTTTTTAAATTACATACATGGTAAGGTGACTTTAATTGACTCAGACTAGAAAGAAAGCACTCGAGATAAAAGTGAAAAAGAGAAGAAAAAGTTTGAGCAAAGTTAAGTTGCTTCTTTGGGACTTTCTCTCTCTCTAGTTTACAATTGAGAAATGGTTATACAGAGCTGAATCAATGTAAAATCCCCCATTCCTTTCACTTTTACTCCTGACTTTTTTTTTCGTTTAAAATATAAATCATGTTCAAGATCTTTGTTCGTATGGGATGACCTTTTCATATGCATACAAAAAGGAAGAGCATTGCAAACACAATGAGGTCAACATCCATTGCTATTTACACACACACATATATATATACACATAGTTGACGCAAGGCAAGCCACACAAATGTGTAAATTGTTTTTAATTGATTCTAATTTATAGTCGTAGTGTACTTGTATTTATTACTAAAACTTACTATTTATAATTTCCACAACTTTTATCTCCACCATATTTTTTTAATTTAAAAAAAGAGAAAGTAGAGAAAGGGATACTAAGTTTCTCAAGTGAAAAAAATAGGAAAAAAATACGAGACTATTCCTCCGAGATCATGTTTTTTTCTTTCAGTGATACCCTCTTAGAATGAGAAAGGGAACGGTGTATACATACATTTTACACAACATAATATATATTACATACATTTATGAAGATGTTACTAAACATGCTATACAAAAAAGAAGTCGACACAGGAAACCTTACATAACCTACATCACATCCATGCATATATATAAATAAATAAAAACTAAAAGTATATGTGAGTGAGGGCGTGTTTACAAATTACTACATTTTATCTAAATACCTGGGTTTGATATTGTACTAGTTATCAACAAGATGATGAAGAAAGATGAGAAGGGAAGGAGAAAAAACATGTTCTAAGCTGTTAAGAAATCTATTTGTAGGATTGATATATATACTCAGAGCATTCCAGATTGTCTTAAAAAGTATACTTAGTTTCCACACACACCTAATTATATAGGTATTTAATGATGATATACTGATATCAACTTTTTAAAAAACTATTTAAGTCTCTAATTTAATACATACATAAGTTGACTAATAACACACAATACTGAGAAGAAACCGACAAGAGCAAAATTTTTCTGGTATGTGTATATATATAAACAGCAACAACAACAAAAATGAGTGAATTGAGCTGAATTGTGCATGAGTGTTTTTCTGTATTTGAATTGATGATGATAAAGAAAAAAGAAAGCAAAAAAAAGATTAACTAATTCTGCTTCAAACAAACTCTGCTTTTTTTGTGCTAAAAAATAATAAAAAACCATATGTGTACTATTATTATGTAATAGAATGCATAAACAATAAGCATACCCTTACATAAAAATCCAGACATTGGTGAATTAGTTTATACGACGATTGATCATACATAATATTCTATAATTTACATGTGTCGTAGCAGCATTTTTTCTCTGTGGTGATGTTTTTTTAGGGATATCATAAGATGACTATGTATATCTTTTTAAAAACAAAACAAACATCCATTTTACAAATGTCCATAAAAAATTAATTTAAATATGATAGTAATATATACTATATATATATATATACATATGTGTACATGTGTGTATTTTCTTCAAAACATTATGTGATTGTCGTCATAAGGAGTAAAAGAAAATGAAATCATAATCATTACTATATAATTACCATATTTACCAGGTTAAATATGTAAGCATGTAGGCCGATATACTATATACAAATTATTAATTCAAAAACTAATTAGTACCACATACTACCGTCAGTGTCACAAAAAAAGGATACAATTTTTTAAGAAATGAAAAAAATCAAACGTCAAACGTAAGTAAAAGGTTTTTAACACATGAAATTTCACCTAGAATTTTGTGTACACGCAATTTATCTCTAGGAGGTAACAAAAAGAGAAAAATGAATGTGAGAATATTGAGATGATGGGATGCAAAGGGAAAAGTTGTTTAAAAAATGGACTTTTAAACCAAAAAAAGGGAAATGTATTTAATCCATTTTTATGATTGATTCGGACTGATTTTTCTTCTCTGGAACTGGCTGACTATATATGATATAATTATATATAATAGATATATATCCATTAGGTTTGTAATATATTTATTCAGTATCTCTTTTGAGAATGTCATTCAGTAACAGGAGGAGACAAAATATTGAATTACTGCTTTTACTATTACAGTGGCTACAAAAGGGGACAGGCCATTTGAAATGTTAACTGCAACTTTATATTATGTTATGATGGAAATAATATGTAAATCTCAAAAAAGAAACCTTCAGATTCAACAAAGAATTATGAGTGTAAATTGCAGATAATTTGTCAAGTAGTCTCTCTACCTTTGTGTCAGTGTCGTATCATATTCATACAAAGTAATTATATTATTTACCAGAGAAAAAGCACATGCCAGTAAGAAATTAATTAGTTAATCGTTAATTAAACATAATATCCAAACTATTTAAATGAGTAATCCCCGTGTTATAATCTCTACGAATATATCTCTATAGCTACATTACTACATTCATAATATTGCAATAGCGTCCAGTTGTAAAGTAAGGAGTAATGACATATGAATCGTAATCCTGTGTGAATAAAAACGAATATACTATGATTCATTACAAATTTTAAAAAACAAAGAACATATGAATGCCGACTACAAAGATTGTCTACATTTTCAAACATTTCTGTGTGCACTATTAGCATAATTCAAATATGATATTGACTCCAGGGGGCATATCATCATACACTTTTTTAACTAGCAGATACTTTAGTTTCACTAGCACCGTTTCAATCAAGTTTTTTTTGTTAAGCCATTACATTACATTTAACATTCTTGCCAACCTAAAAACGACGAGGATTGATGTATTAGGGGTCCCAGTCCAACAACTACCATTATATTTTTAATTTATTTCGAATTCCCACACCTAACAAAAACGAAGAAATTTAATGAAAACACAGATAATATGGGTGGCATTGTTCTCTTTCCACTGCCAGTTCCCTCATAACTTTCAATTGTGCATCATAAATGTGCTGTAATATGATTAAGATGGTACAATGCAGTTCTTCATACATGAAGAAATAATGAAAAAAAAACACAAAATAAAAAACTTACGGTTGGTTATCTTTCTCGCAGTTTTACTTTCGAATTCTTTTGTAATACATAACAAATATCCATCGGCCAATTTATAGTATTACAGAGTACTGTGTTTTAATAGTCTAAACTACGATCACATTGATATTATTCATTTTAATAGTAACATATGATTTACACTTATTATATATATATCGTTCCATCTGTGAATCTTAATGCATACACGTTTCTGTTTAATATATGTGTTTTTGCATATGTATTTTTCAATAATTGTTTTTCTCTTCAATCCAGCTTCATATTCATTCAGAACTAGAGCATACAATTTTTTTTTGAAATCGACGCTCAACTTTTTTTTGGCTAATAGAAAGGGATTAATTCCGATAATTTAATGATGCGATATTATTTGTGCAATTATACAATGGTGTTGCTAAGTTTAAACTTACACGGTTCATATTATCATTACACAGGTAAAATATTTTCAACAAGCCATTGACTTTCTCCACCCACCGGTTTTATCTTTCTTAAAGTATACAACATTTTGGTTTGCAGAACCTGTCTGCAAGGACAATAAGACTGGAGTCTCAATCAGTATGCAGACAACAACCTATTTGGCTGATGATTGTGTACCAAAGTTGCTGCAGAGTTGCTAACCATATTTTTTATACCAATTAAGATTTTTTTTTAAATTTTCTGAATTTTGATAATTTTTGATCACCTATTAACTAATCGCGAATTTAATTAACCTATATTTTTTTACATGTAAGAAATGATCTAGTTTTGAACATAAAAAGTCGTAACTACCTTTATAACAATTCGCCGTCATATTGTCATGTTATAGTTACGTACATACATTCTTACTTAATTGATTCTTTTGCAACATTTGTAGAGTTTGGAAACACTAGTGGCGAATTTGGCAAAGTGCATAAGCCATTCAAAAGAGGTAAAAACGCTCTTATGATGATGAGTCATAAGAACAAACTGAGTCAGAACCCAATTAAAATTTGTGCCTTCAAGTTACCAAAGTGGTATGAATAGTGTCGTTTGTCGCTCTAGAACTGAATGAAACCCTCTTGTTTTCTCTTACAGCTTATCATCATGAAACTCTATAAATGACGGTATAAATGTTTTTGTTGTAATCATGTCGTAATGAAAACCATTAAAAGAAATTAAGTATACAAAGAATGCTCACCAATTGAATTAAAATGATTTACATAAACCCACCAAATTACTACCCGACCAATGAATAAAAGTGGGATTTTGTTTTTAAAACGAAGTGTAAGTGTAATAATAAAAGGTTGCACTTTGGTTGAGACAAATAATGGAATCACAAACTTAATCAGCCGGACGTTTCTCACTGTGCTTGCGTGTGAACTCTTCAGCATTCTTAAAGAATTTCCTACGATCTTTAACATATTCCTCAGCCAAATCAGCCCGCAAGGGATGCTCAGGTTCCGGATCATTTACGAGTGCAACAAGAGCCTGGATCACTGTAATAGAAAGTTAATCTTTAAGTTATAAATTATGTCAATTATCTCTACGAATGCAGCCCATCATGGTTGCACCAATGTAAATCAGATTACTAGAGATGCTACAATACCTTGATCAGTTTTAGTTGCAGGCTTCCAATTCTCTGCGCTAATGATTGGCAGACATACTTGCCCTTTCTCATCGATATTTGGATGATAAATTTTGGTCTTGAAGTTAATTTTTGGAGGTTTAAATGGATATTCAGCAGGGAAATTTATTTCAATCTTAAAGGCACCTTTATTGTAAGGAGCATTTTCCTATGAAAAAGAGAAAGTGAAATAAGCTTAACATTTTGAATTATTATAACATAAAACTGCTTCCAAAGAATTTCAGCAGAATTGACTTTAGAGTCTTAAGTATAATCTTTATGACTTACGGGGACAATCAACCCCTGCCAGTATAGAATGTTGGATTCATCTACGCTTATATCACGAAAAGCTCTTACTCCATTGGTACGGAGATCCTGCAGCTCCTAATCGTTGTTAAAGTAATTATTAGATTTAACATTTTGTTGGATGAATTTATGAAATTGGTTGGTCTTCTATACCAAGATGCTAAGACGAAGGACTTACTTTTTGAAGACGTCTTGTAGCAGCCATGTTTTTGACCAGTGATGAAAATGTGACCTCTGAATTACAAAGGGAAGTACTGATGGGTAAAAGTTAAAATTGAAAATACCAGAATTCGGATGACTATGAAGTGAAGCTGATAACAGTATGTCAGTCCCTGATGCGGTGTGTTAAAATCTGAGTGAATTTCAAATAATTTATATACACGTATATTAAAATTCATGCAAAAAGTCATGCAAAAACCCACAAAAATAGTAAAATTAGAAAGCTGTACCACTAACAACGAAAGCGCAAAGGGAGAAAATGAAATGCTGCACCAAATGAAAAGGAATGTGAGTCATTCCTGAATGCCGAAGGGGAAAACCAAGAGATGCTCATAAATTGGACCATGCGAGGATGCTGTATACCCTATATCTCAGATAGTCCATATATAAATGCCTATTCACACCTAGAAGTCCTAGCAATCAACAAAAATTTATAGTTAAGAACAGAGTAGGTCGTACATTTGATGAAAAAAAGTTATTTAAGACCTCTGATTGTACGTTTGTTTAATCCGCGTGAAAATTAACTCTTCAATATTGCTTACAGTATATTTTTACGCTGAAATGCAGTGCCGGCAATGACGATAATTTATGTCTCTATTTTGGCATTACATTGCTGTCTTTATTATTCTGTGAAGTTACATTCCGAGAACCGCAACCTATCACTTTTGGAGATATGCACATATACCATATCACAAAAATATGCATCGGTACATGTGCAGGTGTGCAGTTGGACGCTGTGGCTATGTCAAAAAAATGTTTACGACGGCCCAAAAGACGACAAAAAAGGAGCGTAATAATTTTTGGTGATAGCGTATGCATGTTCAATACCTAACAGTACATACATGTACCATAAACCAATCCATATCTTTGGTAAACACAGTCAATAACATTTATGTTTAATGTAAAATGCTCACCTCATCACCCTGAGTTAAGACTAAAACACTAAGCAAAAGGTGGCCGTTCAAAAATAACTTTTTGCATTATTCAATTAATGCCAATTTATCGGATTTCAAGTTGTAAATTGTGCAAGTGGCAACATGCGCTGACGAAAATCCTCGACATCGGCAATGAAAACAAACTTAAAATGAATTTAACTGTTCAGCTTGAGTTCATAAAAATTGGAAGCATTGCATATTTTCCCGTAAAATACTAATTACTAAAGAAATGCAATAGTTGTAACGTAAAAGAGGGGAACACCTTAAGTACCCCATTATTCCTACTTTCTCTAGTCCCTACAAAGGAAACCCCAAATTATATCTTCCTGTCACAGTGAATAAAAAGAGCTCACTACTTTTAATTTCCATACAACGATCGATTATTAGTAAAACTATTCGACTGATTTTACGTTTTAGCCACTTCCGTTGTGAACGATACGTAGATTGCGTAGGTATATGATTGCGTAGGATACTTATATAACAATCTAATGATGTGTAAATCTAATATTGGAATGCTGTTTTACTTGATAAAACGAATGCTGGTAATGCAATTACCCCACGGTTCGGAAAAGTTTCAACAGCCACCAGCCCGGAAGCCAATGTACATGCATAGAAATGATTTTAAAACAACATTATAAAAGTTTCAAAGCAACCAGGTACTGAAGCGGGTGCTATAAACCACTCAAACGTGATTCAGCATCAACTAGAATGTTTGAAATTTGATTTGACAAAGCTTTTTTTAAATTCTGTTAGCTTATTAGTAGCAAATTTTGACATGGGTTATAGTGAGAAGCCATGCACAAAACGTTGGCCTCATACTGTTCATTTATACAACTAAATGTGTACAGTTATGTTACCTGTAAGTAGAAGGAATGCCCCCTGACAGCGTCTTCCTGTAGGTGTTGATGTTTGTTTCCTTTGCTTATCGAAAAACGTAAGCTTAAGTTCAGTTCTGTACCTTGGAGAAAGTCCCCTTAAATTTAATAAAATGGACTTGACTTGTTTTCAGTTCAGATTTTACACTATCAATAATTAAAATGATGAGATCTCTTGTTAAATTCGATTTAACTAAAAATTAAGTATGTATAAAGTAACTGTATAATACGCGCTCAGTATCAAGGAAATGTTAGTAATTTGAATGGACTGCTTTATTTTTTTATATTTAAATCTATTCTTCTAAAAGTCTCCCGTCTGTTATTTTAAATATTTCAAGTCTTTCGGAACGTTTTACTATGTGATGTCTCCAGTACGGTGCACCACATATCTCTACCCATATATTCCGTCCGTTCTTGTAGTACGGTGCTGTGTCTGTGTGGTATGATCCGGAGGTAGCTTCAATGCTTCACGTTACCAATGGATTGCAATGTTCATCTCTATGTATGATATTGTTGTACTGACAATGTACCTACAAGTTTCACTCTATGTATATATATATGTATATATGTGTGTGGGGTGATGACTAAAAAATAGGCTTAGTAATACGGTTTTACAGAAGTGAATAGAAACTGTGGAAATTTTGTATGAATACTAGTGAGCCCGTCACGTTTGTGGGAAAAGAAATCCTGCGTAAAAGCCAATGCAACTTATCGATAAGAAGTTTACTCCATTTTCCAAAAGAAGATAGAAAAACTTTTGAAAAGGAAACAAATTTTTACCGCTTCTAAAAGAGCTTATGTATAGCATTTTACGAGTCTGTCGTTTAAAACAGTTACTGCCTTTAGTCGTCGAAAAATATATACGTTTGATATTGGGTGATTGGGCACCTATCATAGTATGTAGTATGCCTGTTGCAATTTAACATCAAGTTTGTAAAGACCTGTCAAGTTTCCATATGTTTTTAATTCGAAACCTTTACAGTCCAAAAATAAAACATTTATAAAACGTTATCTTGAAATGCAAATGGTTGAC
>JAANSM010001286.1:0-19567 GCA_036850725.1 Orchesella villosa | reverse complement strand
TATGTTTAATTTGTGCATCAAAAGTCGGGAATAATAATATCTCTGTCGAATATTTCAAAAAGGTTTCAATAATACTCATATTATCATCATGAATGAATAGCCGGTGGTGGTGGTCATCTCGTCGGATCATCATCACTATCATCATCATCCTAATCATTCCTGTCCCGTCCCGTCATACCCTTGCTTTTTATATTGGTAAATTAAAGCTGATCCCGTTCCTGATCCATTTCTTTTTACGTGACACAGATCGATCTTCGTATTATATGCACACTCTCTACACAAGACCGTCCCTCAATAAATAACGTTAGTTAGCGAGTGCTGATCTTGGCTTTTACTCCATTCCTAATTTTTTTTTTCAATCTGGTTCCCTGTCTTGGTACAGTTGTTGAAAACGAAATTTTGTTTTACTTACTCATACCCAGCTTAAGTCCTTCATACGTGAATGGGTATTGCAGAAAATTGAAGCCTTCTCATCTCTTACACACACACACACACACTACACCAGGTTGTTTTGGTTCTGGGATGAAAAACCGGTGTGGGAGAAGTGAGAGAAGTCAAGTCAGACAAGGTAAGGGGAATGGACCAGCAGACCATTTAAGTATATATATACAATGAAACCCTATAGCAAGTTTTATTACACGTACTCCAATCTAATCATACTGAGTATGTGAATTTTCTTGCAAAATA
This sequence comes from Orchesella villosa, assembly GCA_036850725.1. Taxonomy (NCBI): domain Eukaryota; kingdom Metazoa; phylum Arthropoda; class Collembola; order Entomobryomorpha; family Orchesellidae; genus Orchesella; species Orchesella villosa. Next base: position 18,880 of record JAANSM010001286.1, on the reverse strand, counting down.
TGCCAAATAACAAGGAAGTTTCATAAAAAAGTTTTACCCAAGATACACACAGGTGTTGCACGAAGACTTTTTTTCCTAGCTGCACTTTTCCCTTTGATCGAATAAATACTTGGAGGCACGCTTGGTTGCTTGCCCTAGATATATCCTTGAAGTCAAGCCATGTCATTAAAAAGGGGATTGAGTCCGGAGAAAATTACGTGGATTATATATGCATAAACGAAAAAGGAAGGAAGGAGAGTAGAGGTAGTGTGACGGGAAAGTGAAAGATTAATAAAACTCATGTGGGTACGGAAGAAAAGTGATTTTCCTGATCTGAGAATTACATGCATTCCACCAAAATGTTTGTGTAAGAGCCTCGTACTCTCGCTTGGAATTAAATTATCGACTTTAATTGACTTTTTCTGTTAGCGACGAGATTTGTCGTATTTTGGACAGGCGGCTTTTCTTCCTAATGTCATTTAATACCGGAGATTAGCATGGAGGAAGGGGAAAAGAAAAGGAAGGAATAGTACAACACACACACAAATTTCAGGATGGAACAAGAAGGAACAAGTCGTTTCTGATAACATGCTTTGCTCCACAATATATATCCATGCAATTATTGAGCGCATTCAAACATTTTATGCTGACATCCAATATTCCACAGAGGTTTTCCATCATTGAATCAAATAACATGGTTATAAACGCTTACAGTACAAGAGAACATTTTGATGCATTCCAATGTATGTTTTGTTCTGCTAGAGTTGTTTGAAAATGTGGGAAAATGCATATATTATTTTCTCGGATGAAAGCACTAAAAATTGAAAATTGCTTCACCGGTTTGATATTTTGCTTAGCTTTGCTTGAATAACTTTCCTTCACTTTGAAAAGAATTCCATTTAGTAGACGTGATTCTTGTAATATTTTTGTTGCTATCTCCTTCTCTCTCTCTACTATCTACCTGCTTACAGCCAACCTGGTTGTATTTGCAGTGTTGTAATCGTTCACTGTTTTTGAACGATATTTACAGCTCACAGATTTATACTTACCTTGTCCATTACAATTTTTTATGTAGATGTATAGGGTTGTATTGAGCACAAACGACATTTTTTTTTGTCTTCTTGCTCTTTCCCCTTTTTTCCTCGCCCACACAGATTTGAGCTGACGCTGCTCCACTGCATGACGAAAACTAGACACAAAGCTCTCCAGCCCTTCTCTCCACTTCCCTTTGAGCAGAGCAAACAAAGGAGTTTGAGAGTGGAGGCATAAAAGCATGTTTATGAAACACAAAGGCTTTGGTTCCTAAATGGATGAACATGCTCATGATGATGATGTTTCATGTAGTTACTGTTGCAAATCGTCATCAACACATTATATTATTAGAGAAATATATACTATCCTGGTTTCCGGCTCAGGATCAGCATGACACAACATGACAAATGAGTGTCACTCCATAAAATGCATCAATATTTGTGCTACTTCACTCTCACACGGTATATATGTTCACCAATCTTTGTGACTTCGGTGCATTGCTCTGTAGTAGACTGAAATCAGAGTAAATTTTAGCTTCATCATCAGCATCATGACACATGAGGATCATGACAATCCGAAGGAAATGGGAGAAAACATTTATACGCAGTTGTATTCCGTCAATCAACATTATTTTCCTTTGTGTATGAATTGAATTAATGTGAGCTCTCAAACTACGTAATTATTCTTCTAGTCTTTGCTAAAAGATTGCCATTATTCCTCCCAAAGTAAAAGCAACAAAAGAGTAAATAGGAAAAAAGACGTGTGGTGTGGAAGTTCATATCGTAGAGAAACTCAAGTATTTGCAAAGCCTTGAATCTTTAGTTCGTAGTAAACACTTATGCAAAAGCACTTACTTATATATTGCAGTGCCAAGGTGAGTGTGGAGAAGAGAGGAAAGACCCGAGATATGAGAGTAACGTTGTCCTTGATTTATCCTTTCAACACCCTTCCTGAATTCTGTATGCATAAATTCATGAGCTTGTGGAAATCATATTCGCAGAGATATTTAGTGATTACAGTTTAAAAAAATGCATATAAAATATTTTAATATGAGAGAATAAATAATGTATCATGTCTCCAATCCTTTTCCTGACGATGAGTGAGATAATAATTTCATGGCGTCTTCAAGAGAATTGGATTTAAGTTTTAGTTAATAAAAATGGGAAACAGATGAGAAATGGTGAAGGGGAAGTTGAGAATTCGCAGAAAAGTTTCGAATGTAATTGGGAAACTCACTTTTTAATATTAAAAGTACCTTGGAAAGTTATCCATCACAATTTTTATTAGTGTATAATTCTATGCTTACATTATGTTAAGTATTTCCAACCAAGGTGAATCAATGACAAATGATTGGAATAAAATGACGCAAGTGCTCATAGAATTTGACACAAGACCACTACAATCAAATCAATATTTAACTCGAAATTGCTTAATGTTGCATTTGTAACGTGGGGCAAAGGTGAATACTTTTTTTTATTGAAGAATCCTTGGTCTATGCAAATAAATATGTTGCAATTAAAGGGAAAAGCGATGGTTGCTCAATGCTAAAGCAAAAGCTGATGGCATATACTTACTTCCGGGACATAGCACTGTAACTTCAAATTCAAGAATTATCTAAAGTGTAAAGGCTTTCTCTATACTCTCTAAAAGGGTCTGTCTATCTATATAGGTCAGTGTGAATTTGAAAATACATCTCGTATGCTCTTGCCCCGGATGCAATTTTATTGTTAATTAGCCATTTCTATAACTTTATACCGAAGATGTAGTAAAATCTTAACCATACTCCTGCGCCTGGCATAATGCACAACTCGTATTGCATATCCCATTTTCTAATTCACCGAGCCAACATCTTAAGGCTACTCTTACGTTAAGTTTCCTATTAAATTTCTATCTTGGTTGCGACACCCTCAAGTATACTGACATCAGTTCGCGATACCTTTTCTCCTCTGTTCTGAGCATCAGCTTTATTCGCTAGTTTCACTAAAGTTGCGCTCCCGTATTTTCACGAAACAGAACTATAAACCTTGAGATGACAAAAATAAGCTTTGTAGACCGCAATAAGGTAGCATCACTAGAGAACGCCATTCGTCTTTAATAGTGTCATTTACATCAACAAATGCGAGGAACTCAAATGAGTTTAGTTCAACTGGTTCATCGGATATGCATACATACGTTGGCCCCTTTCAAACAACCTAATGTGTAATATCTTTGTCCTCTATTTCTCGAAGCGTATTTTGACCACAGATTTTCTAAAAAGTCATCATCATCGTTGCAAACCCAGAATATGACGAATCTTTTCATCACCTCACAGTTGGAATGTTTGAGGCGGTGAGTCATTAAAATCGAAGATGGATTCAGTAAAACTCGGAGCTAGTATTAGTATTCCCTGCGAATTTTTAGTTTGGTTTGGTGTCACGGATGGATACTATCTTTAAAAGGAAAGGTTGCTTGTAAATCAGAGAAGGAAAAATCGTATGTGACGTCCTTTCTCTCCCTCAAAAATAATTGAAATGGGTTATTATTAGTACGATTTTTGCGTCTTGAAACATAAAAAAGTTTAATAACCATTCGGAGTCACACACATGTGTGAACGTAAACAGTAAACGACAAGAAGGACCAAAGAGAGGATAGTAAAATACGGACGACTGATTTTATTTCTTTTCTCACTCGGTTCGGCTTGTTTTTTTAGGTCATTATTTCCATCCAATTCACCAACTACCATTCTTTTCTTCCTGTCTCTTCCTTTACTTACAATGACAGTCCCTCTGGTGCAATGGAGAGAAGGAGACATTTTCATTTGCAAATGGAAAATATCTTTACTAAACATACGTGCAGGTAACACGTTATTTTTGCAAAATGTCTACCAACAAATAAACTCAACAGGGGTTAAATATCGGTTACAAAAAAACGAGCTAATCTTCCCCATTAGATTATTATAACAGTTACGTTTCATTTTAGCAGTTTCTAAACTGAATGCAACTCTTCTGCTAGTCCCCCATTTTACCGGTAGTTAGCTACACTATTACCTAAGTAATGAATGAAAAATTAGCGTTACTTTATTATTCAGGAAACTAATATCATGCACGAGGAAGCGGTCTTATGTATTATTACGTTTTTTCTAAATTGAATGCAAGCATCCAACAATTTTCCTTGGTTTTTTTCTTCATTCAACACCCTAGCTCCACTTTGTCTCAATCCACAATCTCAATTGCTATAGAAGAGAAAGAGAGAGAGAGAGAGAGAAGGAAGGGCATACAATTTTTTGTTGTTGATGCAAACTAAAGATACACAAAGAACAAGTAACAAGCCCTACATTTTTATTGTAAATGTGCAACTTAAGTATGCAACATAATCCATCTATCACATCATATCATATCATCAATATCTCACTAACATGCATGTTTTTACAACATGTGCATCTACATCCAAACCGACTTCTGGCTTATTCAAGATTATAAGAATAGAATACGATGCACTCTTCACTTTATACTACTCATCCACGTCAAAAGAGAATACTCCGTTTTTTAAGTTCATTTGACATAATGCACGTTTTCAAGTGGAAATAAATGAGGAAAGCGTGGTTGCTACAAGTGCTTAAAAGAAGCTAATTTTCAAAAAGCAAAGTCTACCACTACAAAAACCAAACCCAGGATTATCATCGAAACCAAACCAAACCACAACTCATGTAGAAAGAAGGTACATAATAATGTATATTATGTATACAATACGTACAAAGAGTAAAATCAAGAACAACGTCTGCATTCTGCATTTCATTACATAATAGCCTCAACCTCAACGTTATCATCAACACAAGCGTCCCTAATTATCTCAATCACATTCACATTTAAAAAAATAGGCTACAAGCGCTAATAGCTGATAGTTGAAGATGTTCCTTTTTACCATGAAATTAAATTGTGGTCGTATGTTATATTTATAATGATTCTCTGGGATTGGTGTGGTAATGGTAGCTGGTAATGTGCAGGAACAGAAGCTCATATCAAATTGTGTATAAAATGCATACAAATGGCACCCATCTACCGGCATATGACAATTCCCATGAAATCTGCATATAACATTGTCATAAAAAAACGTATTATAAGTTAATTTATTCGATTATGTAGTTCAAGCAGAGATCCATCCGTCCTCCGATTGTGATTGTGTCCATGAACCATGTAAGAAAACTGGCAGTATCTGGGATCAAAGCTTAGCAGAAAATTATGTTGGGTTACTTTACACAAGTATGATTTGATAGTTGCACAAAAATCAACATAATATATGCACGTAAAGTAGCATGTTGCTTTTATAAAAATGCCAGTTGCTCTTTAGCAGAAGAGACAGGGATGAGCAATGAGCAAGGCTCTCTCTCTCAGATCATCTCATCATCACCACACATTCAAAGCTGCATTGCATGCTCATTTTTTTGTATAAGAAAAGGAGTAACTTGTAACTGCGTCATATTATCATCATCATTCTCTTCGTTTTATACTTCTACACAGAGATTTGTATGTGTAAACAATTCATCACATTAAAATGTACTTTTTTTTAAATACGACGTGCTGATTTTATAATATGAATATATACTTAAGTGTGTCACAAAAGCAAGGGGAAGCAAGGTTAAGCGTTAAAACCTTTCAAGCTCTTTCTTCATTTACAATGCAATCTAAACCGAATCCTTTCTTTTAGTATCGCATATAAAAGAAGGTTTTAAGCATTAAAACCGAAGTTGTAAAACGTAGCTGAGAATCTAACCTTTAAACAATACATAAGAAAAACACCGCTATCTATCTCAATACGTTTGTAAAACAAAACACGAGAGAACAAAGCAAAAAGGTACTTACTAATATAACTTGCGAATTTGAAAAAGGCAATGCAAGGTTTTCAGTTAGAATTGAGTTAGAATCGGTCTATCTATCTCTTACTTTGTACTTAGAGTTTGTATTACTGCTGCAACACCGGTTGAAGTTTAAATGCCAATTTCACCAATCGATTACTTAGTAAAATATAAAATTTAAGATGATGTGGAAGTTTAAAGTCAAAGATCATACGCCATCATGTTTTTACATACGAAACGAAAGTTATTCGAGTTTTAACAGAACAAAGGCCTGAAGCATTCATGCAACTCGTAAAATTTCAAGATGCTCCCAATATCGAATCTGATCTTTGTAACCTTTAAAGTTATGTTCGTACAACGTATAAATTTTACACTTGTTGGAAATGGGTTAATATAACAAACTGCAGGTGACAGGGAAAGATATCATTGGGGTGAAATGGGCAATGATTTACCGAAGGAAATTTTTTGTATATACTTTAATATCAAGAATCTGAACCACAGTCTAATTTTGTTATAGTCATTCCTAACGTCATAATTATAAATTAGCCGCAAGTTTCATTATATTCAGATTGTAAAGCTAATTTATTAATGTAGACATATCATACATCGCACCACAAGTTGATAGTGGGTGAGTAGTGAGTACCCACCCATAAATATAAACTTTTCGTATCCTTTCATCATCAAATGTATGTATATAAATATCCCTACATATTTCTTTTCCACAACCACACACACACACACACCATAATGTAGCATTTCACATTAGTTAGTTTATGCTTTTACGAAAATGTAATCAAAGAAGGATGATGAAGATTGCATTATGTTGCGTTGCAAATGTACACATGACAATCCTTCCCTTACTTTAATTTACTCGGTTCCGTGCTCTTCTCTCATCTCTTAAGCTGCTATAAAGAAAATGAATAGGATGAAGAAGAAAAAACGATGTTTTTTATCATCATTCTTTGCTGTTAAAGATGTATTCCTCTTTTTTTCTCCTTCTTTAGCACATATTCAATTGCATTACTCACACACACACACACTCATTGTATTGCAGTGGATTGCATCTGCCAAGCCAAACTACATAATTATGATATATACAGAGCCGAACATGCATGCATCATATTATCATGATCACGAACAAACATACGAGCTGAAATCTGCTTTGCTTACATATGAAAACGGACAAAATGAAAAGAAAGACGAGAGGAAAAGCTAAGAGGAGAAGCAGAAGACGGGGATAGTTTTGTACACAAGGGAAGAGAGCAGTATACCACAACAACACAACCTCTATTGTTTATCTCCTCGTGTTTTTAAAGTTTAATTGGTTTTCTTGACGTTTTTAGGCTGTCGACAGGTAAAATCTTGGACTGTAAAATAGTTTATTGCTAATTACATTAGTTTATGGTAGTGTCATAATTCTATTTATGGAATGAGCAAAGTGTATCCATATGCCGGTGGCCGGTAAAAAGTTTTATTTAATTTTCTGGATGAGAAATTATACAAAGGTATCCCACACTTTTTAGAGTGAATTACATATACTCATATGGGTTGGCAGTTATTTGGCGTTAAATTGAAAGAGGAGGTGATTATTTGACAGTTGGAAAAAGTGAGCCGAAATTAGTTTTTCGGTGATTCTTTTAGAGTGCAAAAACAGTAGTAATTACTTCTTGTTTTGGTTGGTGCAATGATGAATGACTCGTTCTTTAAAAACTGAAGGTAATACAATGGTTTGGATGGCTGTCATTTAGATTTTCCCCTGTCACATTACATATTCTTGTGTTTGCAAAAGGGAAAGATATCAGGATAATGAGACGTGATAGATATAGATGATACGTATATAAAGAATGAGCGATATATTGACAATTGACAAGCGTAGGAATTTGGTTAGCAAATTTTAGATGATGTTCTTAAAAAACAATTTAGTCAGCTCGTGTGTGTTTGCTCTCGTTGTTGGTGATCGATTATCGATTATTTCTTGTTGTTTTGGATAAATTGGCTCTATCCTTTTCAATTTAAAATCCTTGTTTAAATCTTGTGTATCATTAGTTACTAGGCAGTTAAATATTTAACGATATATTCATACTGCTACTGGTATAGGAATAATTACATTAATATCATAGTTAAAGGGGATAAGGCGTGTTAGGAAGTTATGATATATGTTGTTAAAATATTCAAAGTATAAAGTATCACAAGAAAAATTGAGGATAACAACATAATCGCATTACCACTAAGATTGATGATCGGTACACTGTAACAAAAACATTATCGATTAGAATCCGTTGCCCATTCAATCAATAACTCTTTTATCAATACACACATAAGTTTATCAATTTATGAGGCCGATGGTCATGAATTTTCAATGTCATTGCCAACGACAATACTGCATATTTAAAAAGAATTTTTCCCCATCCTATAATCTACTAAACATCCACAAAAGTTTCATAGTTTCATAGTTCATTGGCATTGTGCTTCCTAAATTATGCAATGTTTTCATTGTCACGCTATAGAATGTGTTGTTCTAGATCAAGAGCATTTTAAACCTTGTAAGCGTTAATCCAAAACAAACGCATTTACTCATTCATCAATCAGAATCTAAACAAAGGTTAATATGATTTCATGATAACATTACATCAACATGGTTATTCAATTCCCTTTCATTTCATTTTGTTCATAGCGGATATTGCATGTAGAAAGTCAGTAAACAAGGCAAAATTGGATTTTGTGGAAGTGGAAGGTGATGTGATAGCTATTGAGAACTGAGCTTGAGCAGAGAGAGAGGTGAATTAGAAGCTTAGATATATTATATTATGAAACATATTATAGCTAGATAATAGGATAAGGGGTATATAGGGCATTATTATCCAAAAAGAAATTGAAATAATATGAATGTTCCATTGGTCACCGGTTACGGTTCGCTTTCCTCTCATGCCGGTTTCTTTCCTTTTGATTATGTCAGTTTTTTCTCCTATTGAACGAATGGATTAAAAAAAAGCTTGAACAAAAGCTATTTCCCGTCTTATTGGCTTCCTTTTTATATGCTTGTATTGATATGATGACAGGTCCAAGGAAAACGGGAGAAAATAGGAAAAGTTGTATTTAGGAAAGACAACGACAGCTTACTGGAAACCGTCGTGTGCTCATATTTGTGCCCATGTATTCTTACTGAGCTAAAGAAGTCTTGTGTGTGTGTGTGTTGATCACGATCATTACTCAAGTGGAAGTGGGCATCTTTTTGAGGGAGCAATAGGAAAGCAAGAAGAAATCCGATCCATACCCGGGTATCCACACGCTGAGTCCCGATTTCTCCAGCCTTTTTTCTTTTGAGAAGGAAAGTGATTTTGAACAGTAGAGCAGAGCAGTGAGCAGAGTTGAAGAAGAGTAGTTTGTAAATGTGTGTATATCGTGCTATGTGATGCGTGTGAGTTTGTGTGTAAAAGCAAGTAAGCATTGCAGCATGTATAGAAGTTGACTGGGATGCAGTACAGAGACATTTACTGAGAAACAAGAATTCTCTTTTTGCTTCCTGCCATTCCTCTCCCTGTTCAACTCTCTTCTGTTGCACGGAAGTGTAGGGGAGAACGGCAAAAAGTGCTTTGAGTTTTAGAGTTGCTCTTCTGCAGTTTGTTCTTCTGATCACATTTTGTATTGTGGAGATAGAGTGTGAGCTAAACTTTACGTGAAATAAAGAAAGAGGGATAATATTATGTGTGGTTCTCGATGTGTACGTTCTCCGTATCTCCACATATTATGTGTTTGTGAGTGTGTTCAAGTTACATTTTGTATGATGTGAATGTATATACACACATCTTAACATTAAGTATTCGGTTAGCTCACCCAGTCACAGATGTATATTGGACACGACTTTAGGTTAGCAGTAGTGTGGTAGTGACTCGGAGGAAGAAGGAATAGGTTTTCGTGTTTTTCTTTTCCATGATAATATATTCCAATTCCAAAACAAGAGTCACGAGAAAGAAAGTGTACAGAGAGGAAATCGGATGGAGAACTAGTATTCGGAGAGATAGAGAGAGACAGCAGCGTAGAGGATAATACTAACTGCTAATATAGGTGCTGTAGCAGTATATAAGGGTTTACTGTGTGTTGCTCTGCTTCCTGTTATTCCTCGAGTTTTGAGCAAGTCAAAGGGAATTTTTGTGGATGGCTTCCGCTCTAAAACTGTTAATATAGAACAGGCAGAAGAGAGAAGGAAAATAAGAAGAAGAAGGAGAGAAGTGAGAGAGAGATAGAGATAGACTCTCACACAGTCAAAAGATAGATATTGTAAAGCGGCTCTACTTCATCATTTACAATCCTATTTTTTTACCGTATCGGTTCCCGGGCGTAGCTACTGCAAGTTGACAACAAGTCAAGAATACAGAAAACAACTGTCACAAACTGTCAACTTTTCAACACATTTTGCACACCTAGTTTTCCTCTCCTTTTAGTTTTAGTCTCCAGGCATATTCCACATTGCTGTGGTGACTTTGTGCAATGTGAACTCTGCGCCTTGTCTTGTGTCATTTCTTTGCAAAATGTTGTGAACATTTGTGAGCGGAAGGAAGAGAGAGAAAAGAAAGAACGTTATCTGTCAATCATTTTTCAGATACATAAGGCTTATACATATATACATGTAAGATGCGGGCACTATGAACATGACATAGACATGTCGTCTACTTCTCCAAAACTCTAACTACTAAAACTTTAAGTGATTATTTGCTTTGCTATGGGGAAACTTTGCGAGACAAGTCATGACATCGAGTGGTGTCATTATGTAGCTAAAGTAGATGAGTGACTTACTTAGTTAGTTCTTTTATAATCTTTATGTTTTGGTAAAACCACAGTGAAAAAAAATATGGCTATATCAAGAAAAAGTATACAGCTTGTATTCCAAGAGTAAAGAAAAGTGCAAAAAATTGTATGAAGGTTCTGCGAATGAAGACGATATATATACACATTTATATAAAAAAACACATAAACATTAAACATTCATGTTTCATACACACAAACATAATAACATATTAATGATACATGTCCAACGAGATTTAAACTCTGCTGCTCAATTCCTTTTAGTCACATATGAGTAGACACAGAATAATAAATTAGACAAGACGAGAGGAATAAAAAAAAATATATTGTCATGTATAATTTTTACACTGGGACTTAAAGTTTAGCTAGGCTAGAAGGCACAACTACAAAACTGTAGGAAAACAATGGTTTACATTGTAATTAAAATTAGAGATAAGACAAAATAGCTTGCTTGCTCTTTGTGGCTTACCACAATTAAGAATGGAGATATTGTAAAATTTGGGCATTCGTCATTGTCTTTCCTTATACGATAAAACAAACGTCAGAAAATAATTTTGTAGTTTATATTATAACTTTACTGCACTGTATGGATGAGAAAGGATACTTTTAACATACTGACATTTGCAACACGTCAACTCAGTCTGAGGAAACATTTGGAGTTGGGGATTCTGAAGAAGAAGAAGATGTAGACAGTTAGGTGTAAACTTTAAACGATTTTTCCAACAATTTTAAAGGAACCAAATCTGATTTTGGTGTAGCATTTGGTTCCCCCCAGTTTATTGTATAACCTTTAATATTGTGAGAAAGTGGAAGAAACAAATCAATTTCTTACATTTTACACTACAAATGAGTGTTACATTTTACTTATTCGATATTAGAAAATACGACATTAAAAGGGTCGATAAGTCAGTTGTATTGTAGTGAATTTGTTAGTAATAATGATAAGATTACCAAAAATGCTCAAACATTCCATCACCGAAGACGACGAAATTGAATGCAACGAGAGGAAATGTCTTCGTTTCAAATTGGCATCCGGTCAATTGGTGCAGTCGTGGGTCCTCATTCTTTCTTCTGTGGCACTGATTTCTTTACTGTTGCCTATTTGTAAGTGAAAAGAGTTTCCAATCCTTTTTATTTATGTATATTGTTTATTGTTTTGAGTACAAATGGTTAGGATAAGATTTGCATATATATCCTACCTTTTTATCAAGCTTTTCTATGAGTAATGAACGCTAGTCATATTTGAAGATGTTTTGCATATTCTCAAACAAAAGCACCTTCTTTCATTCCATTAAGCATCTTTTGCCTTATATACTTTTGCAATTCCAGACGGCAGTGCAACACCCAATCTGGTCATTACACAGGATGGAACTAAAGCAGTTAACCAAACATTGACGGTGAGTTGTAGGGCTAATTTCTCTGTGAGTCATTTATGGTGGTCCGTCCTTCGACTCCCAAACGATCAACCTACCAACTGTACCAACACCAAAGCCCGAAAGCAAGATGAATTTCAAGAGGTTTCCATGATCTTTGAGCCCTTATCATTAAATGACATTGGGCAGTACATCTGCAATGCCGTACCACATGGGGAAGAAACCATGCTGCTACGAAGTACCTACAATCTTACATTTAGAGGTATGCAATCATCTTTTTATGATGATGATTTTTTCTCATTGTAAAATGAAAAATGAGTCATCTTTCTATATGGAACGTGCTCATGCCAAAGTACCTCATCACCGCTAAACGCATAGGCTCCTTGATTTTGCATTTGTGTAAATGTCTTCTGCTTCATTTATGTAATCTTCATATTATATTGTTTCATAAAACTGTAGTTCAACCAAAGTTGAAGGGTGAGAAAGTTGTAGACGTGAATGAAACCAATGATACAAGCTTAAGATGCAAGGTTAGCGGATACCCTGTTCCAAACAGTATACGCTGGTCATTTGAAAGCCCATCTAGTATTCTTCTCACTAATTCCTCTACCATCAGCGTAATTTCTGAGTCTCAAGGGGAAACCGAGTTCACTTCTAAGCTTGTCCTAAGAAATGTAAGCATTGATCAACATGGAAAGTACTTTTGCAACACGGATGATGGCTTGAACGAAGCAACAGTTCTGAATGTAAAAGGTGTGTGAGTATACAAGCAGTTTTTTGCACTATACTGGGGCAAAATGGTTTAGCAGCTTTAACCTAACTGGCACATGTTTATCTAAATACTTAGGGAAACCGAGGGTGGTAATTGATGTAATTATTGCTGTAACACCTACCGAGATATTCGTCAATTGGACCATCAACGAAGCGAATTCAAATATTACGTCCTTGAAACTTATGGTTAGCCTCTTAACCAAGACATAATCCTTATCTTAATGGGTTGGCAATAATTTTTTATTGATGTTTTGGAATTTTAATTTGTTAATCCTCAAATTTATGACTTTAGTACTTTGGGAATGAGAGTGAGACAGTTGTCAACTTAGAACCCTCTTCAACCATCCATTTGATACAAAACTTGACTGCTTTAACAACTTACAGTAATTTTACCCTAGTCGCTGAGAACATGATTGGAACTGGTGAAGATACACGAGTTGTGGATATCAAGACTTTAGAACAGAGTATGTTATGTTATGTTAATCCATTAAAAAGACTGACAGAGCTATATAAGTTCGTGATATTTTCCTTGCTAAAGCAGTATGCTTGTATGTTATATGCCTTTCTTTGCTTCTTTGCAGTTCCCGTCTTTGTTCCCACAGCGAGTTTTAAAGGATCAACATCAAAAACTGTGACATTGGCATGGACCATCCCACCAAATTTAGCAAACTATTATCATTATTACAATGTTTCTATACGAGGGAGAAATGGGAGATATATCTATGAGAAGTATGGCGAAAATCCTGAAGTGATGGTTGAGAATCTCAAGTCTGGAATGGACTATACATTTCAAGTATGTTTTACTTACAACATAAGAAAATGATTGAAGCTCGATTTACAACTTTAAAATGCGATGTATTTTGCAATACATATGCGTAATATTCTATGCAAATTTTGTATCATAGGTTGCTGCATGCTCCGAGTATACCAAAAGGTGTGATGAGTTTTCTGAAAAAGTGGAAGGAACGACGACGGATGGAATGTCTAGTGCTCCGCGTAATATCATCGTAAATTGTCATTTTGATGCAAGGAGCCATGAAGCAACAGTTCAAGCCACATGGGATGACCCTATAGATCCACAGGGATTGATTGCGGAATATGCTGTTAGTTTGACTGGTAATGCCACATACCATGATGAGCAAGGACGATTGATTGAGGAAACTGTAGGCCCCATAAACAAAGCTATACGGGCGACACAACCAAAAAAGATTGAATTTACGAAACAACCACCCAACACCTTACTTTTTGTGACGTAAGAAAGATTTTCAGTTTTGGAATCTATGTTATATACCCTCATATTAAAAAATAGTTACTTAAGCAAGTTTTTTCCATGCATACTTCAGCATTTGCGCAAAAACTCGAGTGAGATTATGTGGAGAATCGGCTAAAAGCTCATGCTCCACCCCATCAACAATTCCAGACACAGATGCACTAAATAAAGCAAGTTGGAAGGCTGTTAAAAACAAAAATTTTGACATCTTTTTCATGATAACGTTGCCAAGTATTTCTCAGCGGAATGGAACCATTTGTTGCATTCGCATTGTTGTTGTCAAGCTCAACAAAGACCAGAGCGTGAGCAACTTGAGACCACCAAGTGACTGGAAGATTCAGGACTATGAAACAGTTCATAATAGCTCAGCTGCTGGTGCCTACGTTGCTGAAATCTTAGATCCGAAAAGGTGATTTGAAGCAATATTTCACCCCTTTAAAATCGCACGAATTTAATTGGAAATTTGTGTAAATGATAATATAATTTTTGATACAGTCAAAGCATAATGATTGGAGACGGAGCTGCATTGGCTGATGAGAAAAGGCCTTGTCAGAAATGTTGGGCTCAGCCTCATTATGATTCTCCTTCTGATGCTGCGGAAGGCAGTTACAGACCTGCAGCAACTTTTCCTATCAACAACCAAATAAATGATGTTGGAAGAAGACACTGGAAACGCCACGCAGCCTCAGGTGGCGACTCTTTGTACAGAACCCCTTTTGTAAANTCAGGTGGCGACTCTTTGTACAGAACCCCTTTTGTAAATCCACGAGATGGTCCACTAGATTCTGAGAGTTACTACACTGTCTTTTTAGATGCCATTGGTATTTTGGATTTGGCTAATAAACTCGACTTAACTCATTTATAAATTATTAAAGACATTTCCTAATATATTTTTTATACTTCCAGTTTTGAATGAAAAGCATGAGCACATGCGAGCTCAGAGCAAATACTTTCATCCTTTAAGACCAGTACGAGTTGCTGAGCAAGTTACACTTCCTGGCACTGCCATCGTGGGAAGTCTACTTGCTTCCGCTTTAGTTCTCTTGGTCTCATTGATGTGTGTCATGAGGTGGCGACGCAAGGAACCAGGAGATCAAGAATATGGCTTGTCTCATTCTATACAGCAATGGTGTCGGAGGTTGCGAGGACAACAGCCAATTCCAAGTGATGAGCCTCCGATTCTGCCACCCATTCCAAAAGACCAACTTGTTACAGCCTTTCTTGAAAGACATAAAGATTCTGACCTTGGTTTCCAACAAGAGTTTGAAGTAAGGGAAAACATTCCGATTCTGCCACCCATTCCAAAAGACCAACTTGTTACAGCCTTTCTTGAAAGACATAAAGATTCTGACCTTGGTTTCCAACAAGAGTTTGAAGTAAGGAAAAACAAGTGTTTTGAATAGATTGCATTGTTATAAAAAGTAAAATATTCACTTTTACTAACAAACATTTTGAACTTGTTTTTTTAGAAACTGCCCGACAGATTTTGTGATAGAACTTCCGAGGCATCTGATTCCAGAGACAATGGTGGCAAGAATCGTTACCCTGATATAAAAGCATATGATCAAACTCGAGTCCGACTTTCAACATCAGAAGGAAATTCCGACTACATCAATGCAAATCTTGTGGTAGGCTACAAAGAGCGCTAAGAAGTTTATTTGCGCACAAGGGCCAATGGATGGGACAGTAAATGACTGGTGGAGAATGATATGGGAACATCATGTCCATTTCATTTTGATGCTGACAAATGTTGAAGAATATAATAAGACAAAATGTTCAAAATATTGGCCATCAGAAGGATCCACAAACTATGCAGATTTTGTTGTTACACATTCATCAGAATTGCGCTATTCAGGTAATCAGGCTTGTAAAACAGAAAGGGTTATAGCACTTGTTTTTCATCTTTGCTAAGATTTTTTTACGTTTTATTATAGACTTTTTGGTGCGTTACCTCAAGTTAAGTAAGAATCGACCCAGCAGCAGCAATGACGATTCCCCTAAAGAAGAGAGGGAGGTGTTGCAGTATCATTATTTAGTGTGGAAGGATTTTATGGCTCCAGAGTATCCTGTGGGAATCCTCAGATTTATTAAAAGATTTAATGAAATGTACTCCCCAGACAAAGGTCCGATTCTTGTGCACTGCAGCGCGGGTGTAGGAAGAACAGGCACTCTTGTCGCTTTAGATTCAATGCTTCAAGAATTAAGGGAAGAGGAGCGGGTCTCGATATTTAATACAATCTGTGACCTTCGTCATCAAAGAAATTACCTCGTACAGTCTCTAGTAAGCGCATTATCATATACAATTTTTAATGACGTTATATAAATTTAAAAGTATTGGATAAGTCTCACATTACACCAATATCTTTGCATTACAGAAACAGTACGTCTTTATATATCGGGCTTTAATGGAAATATCTCAGTTTGGCGATACTGAGCTAACTGTGTCAGATCTAAAGAGTAACATTGACAAACTAAAAGCAGTGCCAGATGGGAAAAATACGTCAAAAATGCAAGAAGAATTTGAGGTAAACAATTATATGCTTTTTCATCATTGCTATCTAGTATATTTTCTATTATAAAAGTAAATATTGATGGAAATTATTTTTTGGTAATCTTTCAGCGTCTAAGTCAGGTGATAGAGGATAGAAAGCCGTTTGCTATCGGATCTTCCGAAGAAAACAAGCACAGGAATCGTCATGAGAATGTAATCCCCTACGACCGCAATCGCGTAATATTATCTCCAATGCCAAGCCTCACGAAGGAGATTTGTACATACATCAATGCATCATTTATCGAGGTAATGTGACCTGGCCTTATCTTCCAGTTTCATTAGTTTAGCCGTTAACAGACTTGTTTCTTAAATTGTGACTACTTTTATAATTTATAGGGCTATGACAACTCTGAGCAATTTATAATTGCACAAGACCCATTAGACAATACTGTTGGTGACTTTTGGAGAATGATGGTAGAGCAAAATATCCGAAGTGTTGTTATGCTTTCTGAAACTGGGGACGAGCAATGTCCCCGCTATTGGCCAGAAAAAGACCAAGAAACCAGTCATGACTATATCAAAGTTAAATACATGCAAAGTCAAAGTTTTCCATTTTACCTAAGACGAGAGTTTACTGTGACAGAGACAAAATCCGATAATGTTTGTCTTGTAACTCAATTTCAATACAATGGTTGGCCAATGGGAGAAGGAGAAGTTCCACAGGCCGATCGTGGCATTGTTGAGCTGATAGATACTGTTTTGAAGTTCAAAGACAGCCTTGGAAAGGAGAAAAATTGCGGCCCAACTGTGGTACACTGTAGGTAAGGGCTCCCTGGATCTTTACTGGATATTATTATGGTTTCTAATATGTTTCCCACTCATCACAATTTTCTTCTTGTTCATTTTCAGTAACGGAGCTGATCGCAGCTCAATATTTGTAGCGATAGCGATCTTAGCTCAGCAAATGATGAATGAATCTCGAGTGGATGTTTACAGTGTTGTTCGAAAACTTCGTTCCCAAAGACAAGGATTATTCCGAAACTTTGTAAGTGTTTCTCATATTTTTATAATGGGAATTATTGATTTTTCCATTAATATTAAATAAAATTGCATAATCTAAAACGACTTTTAAATCCCTTTTTTCAGGCACAGTACGAATTCGTGTACAGGGCTCTAGTGACATATGCTGAGCTACATGTGGCAAACGGAAGCGCTGGGCATTGATGGTGAGTAGGAAGAAATGTTTATATTGTATCAGCGACTAATTTCTCCCCTCGTAGTTGTCCTCGTGAAGTTGTGACTAAATCATCATCAAGATAACTTTTATATGAATGTGTGATCAGAATGGCTCAGTGAACCAAGTAGTTGTAATGTCCGGGCTTTCGTAACACAAAGAAACTCAAACTGTTTCAGTCAATGTATGTGTATATTCCGTTTACAAAAAAAAACAATGCTCATTCCTTAAACTCTCAGCTTGAAACTAGCAACATCATCTCTATTAGCAATGTTGGTCAGTATGTACGTCTTTTTGAAACAATTAGTCAGCTCTAGCTTCATCTTTCATCTTTGTACTTTGTATCTGCTGCAGTACAGTTGTGACTAGGGTTTCAGTTCAAACTTACTACGAGCTGGAGCCCTTTTGAATTGATCTGAAATGAACTATGATGACTATCGATAGAGTACTATTCTTAGGATAAAAATTCTCAATTAATGATTTACATAAGAACGCCACGGTAGCAAAAAAGGCATTTTTCAACAACAATTTTCTTTCGCTTCCTATACATACTTTAATTACTACGCTTCTCTTCGTTTCTTCTGTTGTACAATGTTAACAATTAGTTGTTTAAGCAACTAGTTATTCCATAATATGAGCAATGTATTCATAATACAATGTATTTTATTTTCAGTAATTTCTGATGTTACTAAACTCTATTTTGTTAGTAACCTCATTGTGCTATCTCAGTGTTGAAAGCTGGAATTCAATTTAAAAGAGCAAAAAAATGATTGTTTATTGCTAAGACAACATAATTAGGCGTAATACAACAGTGTTCATATGTCAGGCTAGGTTACGTACGTACAGGTCGCGTGCCATCCTTTTTGCAACAACTTTTGCAACCTTAGATACAAAAAAAAATCTCTTTAAGCATAGAAAACGTAAGTTAAAAATTGACAAACATTTAAACATACTGTATATATATATATATTATAGTAGGAGGAGAGCTGCAGATTTTTACAAGTCTACAGTTATCAATGTTTTTATATTACACATGAAATAAATCTACAATTAAAATTAAACTTATTGCTAGTATATAATCATAATACATGTATAC
>JAANSM010001285.1:0-11097 GCA_036850725.1 Orchesella villosa | reverse complement strand
GGGGGGGTAGAAACCACTATTAATTAAATATTCAGTTATCACCATTGACAAGTAGTATTCCTCTGCTTTAGTTCAGCTTCAACTCAGTTCTTTTAATGCACCTTATGCTCGTTTCTTCGTGTGGAAATGGCGTGGCCTACTGGCAGGGCAAACACCTCATGCCAATTCCAAGAAAACGTTCTTCCAACTAATTTCTTCGCTGGCTCAAAAGTGAAAAGTTCAATATTCTTCATTCTTTGCTATTATGCATTCAAATACACTTAGACTTTCTAACCAATAAATTTGAAGCAAACAATAGCTTATTGTTTTTACTGTCTCAATTGAATTGCCAAAGTCCTACGTGGAGTTAGGGAATAATTCATTTCACTATATAACTTTTTATTGGTGAAACAAAGCTAATGCCCTTACACAAACTATTTTTCGTTCATATAACTTCATTTTTGTCTCCTAGATAGTGTGGTGGTTGCTCAGAGTGGTACAGCGCATAACGCGTACGAAATGGAATACTTTGTCAACTAATGTCAAGCCAGTCTAGCTTATATACCCTTTTACATTCTAAGTGAAAACTAACTGGTCAAGTTTTTACAAAAAACATAAGCACTTGTATTAGTTAAAATATGCTTAATATCAAAAAAAGGTTAAATGCACCACTTCCTTCGTTAACATCAGTCTCGTTTGAAGTACACTATCATTTGTAGTAAATTCATTTAATGATTTTCCAGATTATCAAATAAGGTGTCTTAAATTTCCATAGAGCAGGCTTGCAGATTTCAGTAAATATATCAATTTATTACTACATTCCTAGAGTTCGTAATACTGATGATTTCGAGTCAATTTGTTTTTTTAGTTGGAACGTTGTACATATTTGTGATGATATCCCTGCCCTGCTGTACTTAGTTGCAGAAATTATACTTGAAATTTCCACATTGGTGATTGGGACCGTATATTTTATTTAGATTCGTTGTGGCAAATTCGATGTACGGCTTGGTAAACTAACAATTCGATGGTGGCAAAATAATGTTATGCTAAACTCTAGTGTGCATGGCGGCGAATTAAAGTTTTGCTACTAAAATTAGTTGCAGTTTCCGTTAGTCACTACATTAATATACATTTTGTGTATTCGAAACTTTTGAATTAGTTGACAACAAAATTATTATTCAAGTATTCCTTAAGCACAAAATAAATGTTTGTTTTCATGTTCAAGAACGATATATATACAAGGGTTTTAATGAAACAAAGAGGTGAAAATAAAAAGTTGAGATTGTTTATGAGGGCATTTATTTATAAAGCCTGTAACGTAAATTCGTGCACACTTTTACCCATGCCAGTTTTCTACATACGTAGTTAATACTATGCTAGGTCATTTTGACCTGTTCACTGAATGCTAACACTAACAAGCGTCAAGATCGCATGAAAGTTTTAAAGCAAAATTTTATAACGAATATCTCTTGGTTTCCAGTATAACTATTAAACATTACATAAAATAATGCAAACTGAAAAGTAGTTTGCTAGTTAGTTAATCAGGGTAGGGAAAAAGCATGGATAAAAGATTTTCTCCATGTTTTTACATCTTTTATCCATGTCATTTTTCCATGTTATGTATTTACATATTCCTACTATAGGGTGGGGAAAAACAATGGAGAAAAGATTTTCTCCATGTTTTTACATCTTTTATCCATGTCATTTTTCCATATTATGTTTTTCCATATTCCTACCCTAGGAAAGTCTCTACAAAAATTCTTTTGATTTTAAAACATTTTTGATTACCTTCTACCCACATAAGTATGTAACTTTTAACATGTTTTCATCGACTTTACCGAAAGTTAACAGCGTTACCGGAAATAAATCTCATGTTACTTATGTTACATCCCTGTCTACCTTTAATCATTCAGAATCATTAAAAATTCCTAATGCATTTCAATATAATTCATTCAATATGGTAAAACATATAAAACTCCTGGAAAAACAGATGACGTAAGAATACTGAGTTTGACAAAACGAATGAAATTTCATAAATTAAAATTACGATAAAATTAAAAGATAGACCACCTAAAATGGTGGATCTAGTAATTAGCATCTTGATGAATTTATGAAAATAAATTATGCTGAAACAAGCTTAAGTGAGATACCCGACGAGCTAACATAAATTCAAGTTAACTGACAATTTCCCCGATTTGTATACATTTCATACTTGTACATTGTATCTACCTTGTCCATTCACTTCTTCTCTTCGCTGACTCACTTATTCTCTTTCCCCTCTTCAATCTATTCTAAAGAATGAAGAATGGATACAGCAAGAAAAAAAGTGTAGCCACAGTTATTATAATCATAGCAAGCGCAAACACGGACATAAATAAGTTTGAGCTAGTTTAAAGGAATGAAGTGCCCGAGAAAAGTAGAGAGCATGAGTAACGGTAACGGTGAATTTTGCAGAAGATTATGAGCTCGGTAAAAGTGGATGGAGAGATGGCGAAGAAAAAGAAGTAGAGAAAAAATATGGAGAGAAAGGTCTTGCTCATGAGATGAGAAGAGAGCGAGCAAAGTAAAAAGCATATAAATGCTAAGAGTAGAGTGCATAAGTGAGTGAGTGAGAGAAGCAAAGCATAAAATTTTTCGACTGCCATCCAAATGGTGTTCCCTTTCCCCACAGTCATTAGATTTTCTCCCACAATTTATTTAAAATTCCATCCAGGCTATGAAAAACTTAGCAGTTTCCCATATCTTGCTGATGAATATTAGATGAAAAGAAAAGCCGGGATGTGCGTCTCTCTCTCTCTCTACCACATCATCCACATCCACTTTAACCTCACATAAACGTAAGCAAAGTCCCAAGTGACGTGTGGAGAAAATTTAGTCAAACTATCAGATAGAAAGCTTACCACATTCATGTAGATTATGTACGTTACATTACATATATGATGATGCCATGTATTTTGAGAGACCTCTCTCTCACATCCCATCACATTCATATACACACATACACAAGTAAAAAAATATATATATTCTCTCACAAAATGAAAGTCATGCCATACCGTGTGGTATGATGTGTTATTCAGCTATGACTACGAGCTAAAAAGTAGTGTATACTTTTATATATTATATAGCCTTGTGGTAGTGGATGGAAATGGGAAAGTAAGCACACTAGAGGCTACATTATTACTTTCTCATTTTGGAGCAAAGGGTTGCTTGCTTGTTTCCACCTCTTCTTTCCAACCATGAATACCTTTTCCACTCCCTCCGTTATGATGCGAAGAATTGAGTCTCCAAAAAATAGAAGGAATGCAACATGGAAAATGTATATATAGTAAGTTAGTTGGTTTTTTGGTTCAGGTTAGGATAAAGGGCAGAATAAAACAGAATATTTTCCTTCCATTATCCCCAAAGCGTGAACTAAATTTGCATGAAAATATGTATACTTACCACACTTTGTAATTGTGTACGTTAAAATTGGGTTGGAATCCTAAACTGTGGTAATGGCGGTGAAACTGTCCATTGCCAATTATTCTATTTTGTTGGTGGTCAGGTGAAAGCGCAATATATATATAATATTTTGTAGTTTCTATAAACTACCAGAGGGATTTTTTTTTATCAGTAATGCAATTAACTTTTAATTTTGTAGTCAATTTCATAATTCATAGAAAATTCTAAGAATTCTAATATTTAAAGGTTCATTTCTTGCTCTCACTCTCGTTTTGTCTGGATGATACAAACATGAAATGAAATCTAGTCAAAGGTCTCTCGTTTTGTTTGGATGATACAAAAATGAAATGAAATCTAGTCAAAGGGATTGAGCGCTTGATCTCACAATGTATTACGTAAATCCCTTGTGCCCAACCTCGATCATCATAACGTAATAACCCCAATCATTTTCATCTCATGGGTTATAACAGGGAGTGTGGGAGCTGATGATGAGGATGATCCTGGAAAAAGAGAGAGAGAAAAAAAAAGTTCACAGTGAAAGTGGATGAGAGGAGAGCGAAATGATATGACAAGGCATGATGTGATGGTTATGAGGATGATGATGATTGTATCATTTTATGTCCTATTCGCTTCTCAACCCTCAACTATTACGAGCGTTGAGGGATCACTGACTTTAAGCAAACCACTTCTGGTGAACAGCTTTTTTCCCTTTCCTATTCTAACATGTGTGTATTATATATCGGGAAGCAGCAAGTCCTCCATTCATATCTGCTTCGATATAAATGCGTGCTTGTGTGTTGGCAGCCACTTTAGAGTAATGTAATAATAAATGCATATTATATATGTATCTGCGGTATGATAACATCTTTCCACATGGGTGAAGAAATCATATGAAATTACCTGCCAACATTCTCATCACTTCAGCTTTCAGCCAATGGATAAACTCCTCCAAAAGGCAGGGAACAGTTTCTATAGCACTTTCCTTTTATCTTGTTTAGAAATCAAGACTGAGAACGTCAGTTATAGATCTTACTGTTTTCACACTATCAAACTAAATCGTAGTCGAATATGAAATAACACTAGCTACAGACATATATTATGGGTTACTGTAATTATTTAAAAAATTGTGATTTTTTTATTTTTGATTCTTGATCGTTTTGATTCTTCATGAATTCTGGAGTGAACACTCTGATATTGGGTTTCATCAAAATCAGCTATTTACAAATATAGGGAAAATGAATAGAAGTACATATTCTTGGAGCTGCTGTATATACATTTATTGGAATGTGAGTATTTGGTCGATGTCCTTGGTTGTGTAATGTGAATATCGAGTTAAGTTATCGTTAGCAATCAAGTCGTTTCACATCAAGGCTTAACCCTGAGTTTGACTGTTATCATTGTGAATATCGTTAGAGAAAGACATCCAAAAAATCAACCATTCAAGTTCAATTTCTGATTTCGTTCATCATACGGATTAGCAGGGATTTATCTTAAGAGCCTGGGTACATACATTACATAGAACGATAACGATATCATATTAGATTGCCTCACTCAAAAAGTTGGGAGTGGATATATATCCTCTTCTCCAAAAGCAGAGACAGGGCGAAAGATGTGAGCTCAGCATGAAAATGGTCACACTTAAGCTAAGTGTACAATGACGCCCCAAAACATTACTACAGAGAGGAAAGAACTAGAGGAGATATCACCCAAATTATATGGATAAAGTTGGAGGACTTAACGTCAAGCTCTCCAGATTCATTTATTGAAATACTTCACCATCACCTCTCTCTCTCCTTCTCTTTCTTCCTTTACTTTTCTCGGCTTCCTTAAGCTTGAACTTTCCATATTTTCATTGGAGCGACTCAATGATGGCAGAAAAGTAGAGAATATGGGAGTTTGAGTGGCTGGATAGATGATTCTCCTCCAAGTACTTTGGTTGACTCAACTCCATTCTTTGCATAAATTTGGTGGATCTAGAAAGGAAAAACGGAGGAAAGTGGATATGTTCATGGGAAGGGAAATAATGTATGTGTCGTCAGTAAAATCGAACCCGTACTTAAGCTCAAGATTCTTTAAAGGATAAAAACAAGACTACACACACACACATTATACGCTTATAAGCACGCTTCTTACTCCCTCCATGAGACTTTCTCACACTCGCCAATCAATCCTTGCTTGCCTTTCTGATAGAAACTTTGGTAAAAAAAACTAGTGTCAACTCACAATGATTTGAATTTGTCAAAAGCAGCAAACATTTTAATGTCCCTACTCCTATTCCATATACACTGTAAAGGAAAATTAGTACTTTCATTATAAACTACCAACGAAAATAGCATAAAAACATGACTCCATTTGAATTCTCCTTAGTAAAGTTTCTGATAAGTTCTACTCTAATGTACATACTTGCATATATAAATACACAAGATAGTTAGATAGATAGCCGAAATATAAGCAAAGCAAAGACGACTTTTGTACTGCAGTATTGTATACATATTATATACACGTTTTAGTCGTATACATTTACTTTACTACGTGCCTACACAAAGTCTTGACATTCCCCAAGGCACTTCTTGAGCCGAAAATCATTTACAGAATTACTAATTTAGCTCTGAACCTCGTCAAATTCCCATCTTAATTGTCTCTTAATTAGCTTAAATCTCGGAAAGATAAATTGACACAAAGGATATTTGTCTCCTTTCACTGGAAGCTCTCTCTCTCTCTCTCTCACTCGCTCTCACAAAATCTCTTTCTCAATCTTTCATCCATTTTCCCTTTTGCGTACGCTTTTAGTCTTTTCATTTCCTATGTTCACGCAACCCAGTGCTCCAGCTTAGCTTACCAACCCGCTCTAAATAAAACTTTGGTTGGTGGTATGGTATGTGAGTGAGTTTCTTCTCCTTGTGTTCTTATATGTAGTGAATTGTGATAGTGCTCTTTTGTATTTTACCCACCATATAAAATTTCGCTTTTCTTCCTCCTTTTAACAGCTCCACGACAAAACTTCTACTTTCATCTTTCTCCATCTACTCTTTTCGCATATTATGTATATGTGTGTATTATATTAACAAATTTTCAAGCTCCACTTTCCCACCATCAACTTGTAATAGATAGTTTGTGTGTATATATCCGTGTGTGGCAGCCAAGAGTTTGTCCATGCATATTTCATGGAAGAAGCGAGCGAAAATGCGGAGATTGCCTTTTCTCCTTTTTGTTTGTATCACCAACATAATAATCCAAATATCATGTTGCTCTTTCCATCCACCTTCTCCGCTCTAAGCGGTGTAATTCACGCATCGTGTGATGTGATGTGATAGTAGTTCTCCCCATCATCATTGTTATTGTTGTTTGTGCTCTCTCTCTCCAACAACATTGCTGTTGCTTCTTTAGAATATACTGCTGTAGCATCATCATATCATCATCATCATGCATTACTAAAATGCCTTTGTGTCTGGGTCGTGCTCGTAGGAGTCTTCCTGACACATTCCGTTCTCTTGATGAAAAGCGTTTTCCCTTTTTCCACAACAAATTTGTGGAGAAATGACTTGGATAATAATGTTTACTATGTCACGTTCAAGCTTGTTGTACACAAACACGTTATCAGATTACTTGATGTCAATGCATCAAAAAGAAACTTTTGGCTTTTGAAATTGGACCAGTAACAAACAACATTACATAAAAACTGTTATTTAACTCAACACCCACACAAAAACAATTTTTGGAAAATCTCTCTATATAAAAGGAAAGGTAGTTGGTGGCATTTGTGGTACATCAAAATCCGACAAAAAAAAGGAACACTTTGCGAAGTTTGAGCTTGTTTTTGTTACAAGGTTTTCCTACTGCACTGTGTCTGGTGAAAGCATTCTTTGCTACAATGAGAAAAATCCCGATAAAATAATATTTAATACATTATCATCGTCATCATCATCATCATCATTGTATAGAACTCAAATATGCATGAACCATTCCATTCTGATTCTAAGAGGATAACTTTCCCTGAAGTAAACACCTGACTCCTCCTTTTATGCATTAACCATTTTATTTTTACCTCTTATTCATATTCCTTCCATTCCCTCTGTTTTCTCTGAAATGTCCCTGTAAATGTACTTACTTATTGCGGATGATAAAAAGTACCTTGAGAAAAGAGCCACACACACACTAGATCTTCACAGGCAATAGTGAGTCTTTCCCAATTTCTCCATTTACTTCACAATTTCTTTCCACTTAACGGGAACACATTTAGTGGGATATAAAAGTAAATACCTTTGTACTTTTTTCTACGTAATGTAGATATT
Source organism: Orchesella villosa (assembly GCA_036850725.1). NCBI lineage: Eukaryota > Metazoa > Arthropoda > Collembola > Entomobryomorpha > Orchesellidae > Orchesella > Orchesella villosa. The sequence continues at coordinate 3,385 of JAANSM010001285.1, read as the reverse complement.
TGTTATATATATTTTTTTGTTGAATTGGAAACAAGCTGAGAAAATCTTTTTGATGGTAAAATACATTTTTTATTTGATGTGCTTGAAACGGGAAGCATGAAAAAAGGATCAGTCAGAAGATCCACTCATGATGCGAATGTAAAAGCTTTGGTTTTATACATGAAATCTTTGTGCATGCATGCATACACACATAAAGGGATGCATTGCATGAAGATGTGTACCCACATCCACCTTCAAAATACCATAACGGAAAAAGTAACTCTTTCTCTATATTTCTTTCTCTTAAATCTCAAATAAAAAAAAATCCGAATTTTTCGCTTCTGGCACTATATTTTTCTGTCATTCTCTCGACTCTGTATGATAATACTTATATTATTCCAATGGTGAATAAAGGTACTCTGTTTTTGCCAAGCAATCTTTTGATTCTTTCCTTTCTGAAACCATAAAAGGGCACACACACACTTTGTGTCAAAGTGAAGTAATATGTGAATAATGGAATGGCTTAGTTACTTTACTTAAACTTGCTCTCTCTCTCTCTCACACACCGCTGTATTTGTCTCTCTTACAGATTCTTTTATTTTTAAGTTCATTCTTGGTATTATCTACTTAAAGCTTGTCCCTGTCCCTTTTTCGCATTGCCCATTTTTATCCTCTGATATGCCGTTCCGTTATGTTTCCTCCTATTTTTGAGGGAAGAAGCCTAACTGAGAATCCACACCCCCTTTTTTCCCATTTTCACACGTCTGTTTCCTTTCCCATGAAGATTTACCCTTTTTTGCATAATCGGGAAAGTCTATCTCTCTTGACGTTCATGAAGCTTGTCTGTCATCCACTCTGAGTGAGAGAGAACAAAAGAATGAAAAGAGTGGTTGTGCACTGATTTTTTTATCATATATTCTTGACTCCTTTTTTTCCTGATTTCAGTCATCCCATTTATTTACATAGTTTTTAACAAGGACTTTTCCTCACAAAATATAAAATTGTAATGTAAACAGCTCGTCCACACATTTTTTTTTATCGGAACGCTCTTTCATCTTTGCGTCATGGGTGGTTTCAATAAATTGACAAGTGAAACTGACTCTTTACTCTATTCAAAGAATAATGGTTGAGAGTAATTAACTCGTGGATGGGAAATGAAAAGGAATTAAATATCAATCGACAGCAGCTCTCAATTTCCATTTTAAAAGCGTTTCATCAACGACAACTTTTCTGTATCATGTCGCCAAATGATTCTTCTGAAGTGAGAAGATAAGAAGAGCGAGTTAGCCGAGCGAATGGGTTTCATTGTAGTAAATTGATTTTTAATTCTGTATTAAATCAAACAATATCAAGTGTCTCGGTTTTTAAGTTGACAGATTTATTTAAGTTTTATTAAGAGCGTACGTACGCATACAAAAACCCATAAAGGGATCCGTTTTTATGAGATTTGGAGATTAAAAGGGAAAAATAGATAATATGTATCATTGTGAGGGACGAACGAACCACACACATGGTGCACGAGACCAAATGATGATGAATATGATGATGATTATGATGAGCCGAAAAGAGACACCGAGAAAGGATGGATGAATGAGGGTTGTCATTTCAAAAGTATGCTTATGATAATATGAAAATGCAAACATATTAAATCCTCTTCAAAATCATATTAGCTCTATACACACAATAGGATTTTGACGATTTTGAGTGACAACGAGAACAACAAACGGCGGTTGATAATACGAAAATGCAAACATATTAAATCCTCTTCAAAATCATATTAGCTCTATACACACAATAGGATTTTGACGATTTTGAGTGACAACGAGAACAACAAACGGCGGGTGGTGATGAAGAAGGAAAGGATGATCGTTAGCGTGTCCATGTTTGATGTTGATAATAATAATAATAATTAACACAAGATACATTTCTAATATTTCCCTCTTGAATCTAGAATGAGAAGATGATTTTATCAGGTAAAAAATTCAGGATTCCAATCTCGCAAAAAAGTTATACGACGCAAAGTGACATAATCCGAAATTATTATTGTTCACAAAGTAAACTACATAAGTGCCTTAAGACAAGAAAATGTTTTTCAGGGGGATAATGGCTTACTATAGAATTAATGAAAATGAAGGAGCACACAACATGCATTTTACATGATGACTACAAAACTAGCTACATCATAATATTATCTTGAAGCAACATAAAAAGGTATATACACAAGCATAGTAAGATGTACACATTCTCTCTTTATAAAATGAGTGCAGAGAACACACCACATACATATTATAAGTGTACATGCTGTTATGCATCTTTTAGTAGGAAGAATAAAGAGAAAGAGCTAGAGCTCTAGTTTGCTCTCCTTAACTCGGTAGAGTTTTCTCTCCTTCTCCTCTTAAATCTATGTAAGTAGCGGCCTGTATTTACAAGGACAATTAAACTTTGATTGCTCCACTAATTTGAGTCAGAGCCAAACTCTTTATCTTCAACAGATGGAAACACATTACTACCTCCACACACTGAGCTGAAGCAAGGGAAAGAAGAGAGAGAGAACGCGAGCACTTTATAAGAGCAAAGATGCCGTCGTCGTTTGGTACTTTTAGCTTGCTGGTTTTATACTTTTTATTTGTTTCCATTCTCCTTACACTCCTTAACTAAAGGAGATTCCTTTTTTGAATGTGGATGTGAATCTGAATAGTTATAAAATATATCGGAATATAAAGTAAAGGAAGAATATATATATATGTGTACATGTATCTTTCTTACTTTTGTACACAATGAGCTTCCCGTCGTCAAACGGCAACGGAAGAAGCCCAAGCATTTTACTTAATATGTTAGTCCACATTGTAGATCTTGTAGCTTTAGCGTTGTGGCGGAGGATGATGCTTTGCTAAGGACTTGGAGTGAAATCACAGGATGAGAAGGGAAATAGAAACTTGCCGTTTTACTTAAAAAGACATTGACTTCATTCAGCTTCTCATGGAATATTAGAGGGAGAACAAAAGTGTAAGTGGAAGCTTATTTTCCCTTTTATGTTCAATTCATCCATGTAGACATAGATACAATATGTAAACGTATATAAAATGAATAGGATATATAGAGCACAATGTTGTTTGTAGTGGTTTGGTTTGGTCTCCAATTTTGAGAAGGAGAATGAATGTGTAGCTAACGAGTTTTCTACTTTCTTAAACCCATCTTGTAACCAAATCCATTTTACTGTCCTTTAGCTAAAGAGCGGTCTCTTTTGGTTACACTCTCTCATTTCCTTTTCTTTTATTCTCTTCTCGACTAGACGAGTCTCTCTAGCTCCTTCTTTAACTTTGAGTCTCTCATTTAATACGAGTTTCACTTGGAAGAACCACGTTGTAATAGCTCCTTCTTTGGTTTCATAGTTGTGGAGCGAAAT